>VUQJ01001339.1:33468-44406 GCA_015108635.1 Andinoacara biseriatus
ATGAAATTTACATATATTTTTTAAGCAGTTGTGGTGACCGTTTCAAAGTGTCTGTTGGTTTACCTGCACTGACTCCTTGGTAACCTTTTGTTGCTGTAACATTTAAGCATCGTGCCTCTTCCATCTTCTCTTACTAACAGCTTCTCTCACTCTTCCTGTCTCACAGAGAATATGTGAACATTTTCTGTAGGTGGTTCTCTGGCAGAGCCTGAGAACTACACAGAGAATGCTTCGCTCTGCTCATAATCCCAAATTCCAGTAATGAACAGTTAAATCCATCCCTAATATTACCACGCGATGAGTTATTCTGAATAGACCCCAAATCAAATAAAAATGTTATTTTGCTTTATTTTTCTAACTGGTGTCCTAAAACAGCAATTCATTTACAGATTTGTGACAAATTAAAGGGAAAAAAAAGCCTGAATTGTTTACTGTCATAGGGTTCAGTAGCTCTGTTTTGTGGTTTGGGGTATTTTTCTGGTATGGTTTGGGATCTGAATAATTCCAGGGGGACAGTGTCCCCATCTATAGTCAATGAATGGTTTCACAAGTAAGGAAATTTATATGGTTTATATACCATGGCCTTCCTAGTCACCTGATCTCTTGCGGAGTTATGACAGCACTCTTCACCAGCAACATCAAATGGGGTTCATCCTTTGGAAGAATGGCATTCCAAGTAAGGAATACTACTGATTTGTAGAACAAAGGCAACAGAACCTCTGGCAGCACAGCTCCTCACACAGACACAGACACTGTCCTTTAATTTGTCACCTTTCTGGATATTGGTCATTTGTTTCTTTAACATACAGCACGAGGAATTTCAGATGATCAAGTTCTAAGACGATCCGATTGTTTGTTGGTAGGGATGTCTTAACATGCCACAAGCAGATGACCTAATCTTCTAAACCCTCGGGCAGAGATTAATCTGCAATCATGTGGCTTCCTTATGAGAACCTGAGAGTCCTGAATCAGGCTTTGCACACACACAAACACACACGTACTCTCACTGCCAACTTTTATTAGTTTAATAAAAGTTAGACACTGATTTTCTGCTCACTCCCTTACAGTGATCCTCGCAGTGAACAGAAAAAAGAATTTGTTCCAGGTTAATCAAGAGGGATATACTTTGAAGTCACAGTTTTGTAAAGTTTTGTGAAAGTGTTAGAAAAACAGATAATATGGTTCATGTGTGTTAATTCATTTCACAGCTTTAAAACAAATACACAAGTACTATCTGCACAGGGATTAATAACTGTAGAAGTGGTGTTAAGGCTTTCTTTACTTCTCAAACACATCACAATGATTTCTCACAACACTGTCTTGTGCCTATAGAGTGTGACGCGGCTATTCAGATATCTCATGACGTGTGACGTCACGCACCCTCATGATGAGCCATACTAAAATTGTGAAAATTTTCTGTGGAGAGGACATTGTTTAAATCCACCCTCATGCATGCTATAAATTACCAAGAAAAAAATAAAACAAAACCCCCCCAAACCCTCAAACACTAACACATGACACTGTTGTATAAATCCAGGCAAACTATGGAAGCAATGCCCCATTCTTCTAGTACATTTGCATAAATGTCAACAGATCAAACAGTTCACTTGAATTAATCCAGATTAATTGGTTGATCCAGATCAGAACATGAGACCTAACTGAAATTTAAATCAAGCCACAAATCTTTTCTGTCATAAGTCACAGAAAGAAAGAAAAAAAAAAGAAGATTGGCACAAATTTAGAGGATAATCCTAACTAGTAATACAGAGGAGCAGGGTTAATGGAAGGCGATCAGGTTAAGTACAAAATCCCAGGGTATGTAATAGATACTGGATACAGTATAATGAGCAGTAAATTATATATACATTATTAACAAATAAAAGAATGTAGAGAAAAAAGCAGATAACATAAAAGAAGGAATCAGTAAAACAATAAAAAAAAGATGAATCAGGGAAGAAGGAGAAAAGGAACAAGGATGTGGAGACTGGAGAAATGTGTCTAAGCATTGATGTGTGCCTGCATACAGAGAGGAATAGCTTCACAAAGATGTTGGAGGATACTCCAAAAAGACTCCAGTTACCATGGATACAAGGGGTTAGGTTCTGATGAAGAAATATTACACACACATACACTTAATAATCACTTCTGATAAAAGTGTGACTCAGGAGGCAGCGTGGGCCAAACTAACAAATTTTGCTAATCGGAAGGTTGTCCACAGCTCCGACTGAAATTATGAACTGTCTTCGGTGAAGATGCTATGTGAGTGTGGCTCGTAGTGTACGGCACTATGAGTGGAATACGGGCGCAGTCAATTTAGCATTTAGATGTTGCAGCCAGACAGCTCTAAAACTCAACGTTAGGCAGTATGACAACCACTCCCCTTCTATTAACACGGACATATGTCTGGGAAATCTTTGACCACATAAATCTGAATTGCTCCAGCACGCCTGTTCACTGGCCATAAAAGCCTGCTTGTACCAGGCAGACTCCAGGATGTTTGTGCGGCTAAGCATTTCACTCTGTTTCTTTGCAGCTTCTTGCCACGATCAAGCTGTTGCTGTAGATATGAATGTGTTGTCACTTAAACAGACTAATGAAGCACGTTTTGTTAGTTGTAGGACAGATTTGAAGCAGTTTATCGTGGTACATTACCCAGCATTAAACACTCAAAGCACACTATACACAACTTAATTCATAAGAAAAAAATTAATGTGCAAAATTCGCATTGTTAAAAGAATAGTAAATCAGGGATCCTCTGAAATAGGTCAATACTGGGTTCTTTGGCTAGTGCAGAGTAATATTAAAGAAAGCCTGCCTAAAAATCTAAGTTCAACAATATGTGTGTTTTTACTGTGACCTTCAGCTGTATTACATCAAGCATACTGGGAGAACTTTCATACCATTCAGGTTATGCAGGTGAAAATGTTCCTGGTGTTCTTCAAAACAAGCTGTCTTTGAAGTTTAATCAGACATTTTTTTGTTAAAGTAGGCAGAGATGAGCACAGATCTGTGTCTCTGCTCTTCAGCCCAACACACCAACATTGTGACCAACAGCACAGACAGCAGTGCTGTTTTCATTATCTGCCAAAAACTTCACACTCACAGGATGGCAAGTTACAAAAAAACTGTTGCATTGTTAAGTAAATGAGCAACTTCAAGTGACTTCAGTCTGCAAGCTTTGGTTTGCTCCACAAAAGCACAACAAACTCAAATGTTCAACTGTAGTTTGGACCAAAGAGCCGCAACTGTTCCATATTAGACGCCACCATTTCTAATGCTACTATCTTGTAGATTTCGGCGTGGCTTTGCCTCTTAGTCCTGCTGTGCATCCAGTCTTTTTTCAGTTCTGACACTGATCCGTCCTTTCATTATTTGAAGCAGCCAGAGCAGCTCATCTGCCTGTCGGGGTCGAGCTGCGGTGAGATGGTGTCGGGTACCACCGTTTTCAGGATGTCATTTTCTGTGGCCATGATGTGCTTGACTAGGAAGTTTGCAGCATCACTGATGTTGAGATTGTCCTATATGAGAGAGAGGAACCCATTAAAACAAGTGCCACTGTTTGGGAGACCACACATCTTCAGTCAGAACACTAACAGTGCACTAAAGTTAGTCGACACCACTTTTAAAATGTGACAAATCAGACTGCTCTTACTTTCCCAGAAACACCGACATGTGTGCACTTTAAATAAGTGCAATTAACTTTCTCCTAGCTGCTCCCATTGAGGAACGAGTACATCTGTTTGAAAAGCCTACTTCTGACACTTCTAGCCAAATCTGCCTTATAAACTTTGACCTTTTAGAATGTCGAGTCTTGATGCCACAAATATGGCGGCGCACTTATGCAGCTCCGACACGTTTGTGCCAACGGCAGATGTGTAAACGAAAGCGATATTAGCAGATTTTAAAGCAGCAACAAAAAAGTAAAACCATTTGTTTCAGAGATCTTTTGGAAGTGGAGTGCTGTACAGAATGTTTTATTTATACCTAGTAATTTGAATGCTCAGGATCCCAGAATATCAGAAGCATTATATCATAACGACAGCAAACTATATGTTTAATAAACAGTGTATTGCTCCTTTATGTAAAGTGGCTGTTACAGACGCTTGAATGCAAAGTTTGCTACCTTTGCACCGAGCAAAGTTTACTGTCTACCTGACTTTTCTGGTGTGTGTGCTACACTATGCAAATTGTTCCCTAGCTAGAGGTTTAGTTTTAGGACTGGTATCAATCTTGTCATCTGACATTCAGAAACAAAGAAAAAAGTGTGTTTTAGTCAGACAAGTCGCTTTTGAAATGACTGATTTATTAAAGCAGCACAATATAGTTAGCATTCGGCATCTAGGCTCTCAGCTCATCACTCCCTGCAAATATATCATATATAAAATTAGGGAGTGATGAGTCAGGATCCCCTGGGGTTATGGTCGGATGCAATGGCGGTGAAGAGGTGGAAACAGCAGGCAGGGATGCAGGTAAGCTGCAGTAACATGTTAGTGGGGGAAATAGGAAATATAGCAGCTTAAATAGACTTCTAATAGGGAGGGTGTGTTTATTATATGATGTTAGGAAAATGAGGCATTTTCTGTGTGTCTGATGTGGAGCAGTTGCTGAACTAGACTGCAGGCTTTTAAAAATAAATGTCATTTCATAGATCAGAAATGCCTGGCAAACAAGAATACTTTAACTGTATTATGGCCGCACCTTGGCAGAAGTCTCAAACCAACCGACAAAGCCGTGGTCCTTGCAGAACTGATCCATTTTGATGCCATTGTTGGTCAGCTCCCTGCCCTGGTCACACTTATTAGCCAGCAGCACAGTGGCGATGCTCTTCCCATTAGCCAGCATTAGTTTAGAATCCAGGTCTTCTTTCCACTTAATGACGGCCTCAAAGGTTGTTGGCCGTGTCACGTCGAACACTATGAAGGCTCCCATGGCTTCACGGTAGTACACTCGTGTCATGTTCCCAAAACGTTCCTGACCTGTGATTCACAAACACACAGGGAGATTCATTCATTCCTTTGGCAGCGCTGCTGTTGCCAGCATCAGATCTGATGAGAGATTTTCATTGTTTTTGCTGCATTTTTGCAAAACGACTAAAGCAGCTGACTGCAGTCAGCAGTGCCTGCATTCCCATGAAACAGCACATTCCTGTAGCCCTACCATCATGTTGCACTTATTCATATGGCCAATGCAACTCCTTATTTTGCTTAATTTAGACCTTTGCACTTTGCAGATAAACTATAACAGCATTTATGCCCCCAACCATGTGAAAAGTCTGTGTGGAAAAATGCTGATATGCACATGAGTTCATCTGTACAGGAAATGGAAATTAGGTGCTAGAGGAGAAGGTTAGCTGTCAACAAGGCATTCCTTTGGGGTGTGTGTTTTTCTGTCTAATGTGACTTGCTGGTCCTGAGCAGAGCACGTAGGTGTGCGCATGCTGTGCAGAAAATGTGCTCTCAGCAGAAAAGTAAATACTAGCGCATGAGAGGCCACTTCTGACTTTAATAAAAGCTCTCTGACAAAGAAAAAATGTTGCTCTTTGCTTCACGAGCAAGAGGACATTGATAGCTTCCTTCTTCCATGTAAGGCCGTGTATAAAAAAAAATGTCATTGCATAAGAGAAGTCTCAGACAGACAGTGTCACATGTGTCACTTGACAAACTGTCATTCAGTACGCTGATGGTGCAGTTTATAGCTTTATGTGACTTCAAATGACAGCATCTGAAATGTGTTCGCTACATGATAAAAAAGCTTAATGTTTCACTTCTGAGTGCCTCTATCCGTCCTCTGGATTAATTCAAGCAGGTAGACAAACTCAGATGTGTCTTACTGCACTATATTTACTTGACTTTGACATAATGATTTAATTTAATAGAACAAAATGAAACACATAAGGCATGCACCTCTGTGTGTGCCTCACTCTTCTCAATGTGACTGAATAAGGCAGTTTTGTTTTTTATTACGGCTACAAAACACTCCTGTTATTGCCTTTAAATCTCCCTCACATGGACCTAATCACATAACGCAACATCATACCTTAAATGAATGACTGAACAGCAGTGTGCTCTAAGCAGTTTGTGTGTGTGTGTGTGTGTGTGTGTGTGTGTGTGTGTGTGTGTGAGCGTCAGATACCATCTCTCCACAGTGACAGTGCATCTCTATGCTGTGAATATTTCATAATTGAAGAAGTCATGCTTCATTGTCAGTTAGAAGATAAGTGTTATCTAGCCCAACAATCTTTTTTTTTTCAGGAACTAAGGCAGCATTGCTAAACATTTAGACTTTTTTTCCACTTGTTCTTTCACATTTTAAAATACCCAAAATATAACGGCGTACAGTACAGATCTGTTACACCCCTCGTGAACTTTTGTGGTGTTGATGTAAGCTGTCAGTTTACTTGGCCTGATGTTACCCAAAGATACAAGACATAACACATACTCAACATCTTCACTGTCCTACCTGCGATGTCCCACAGCTGAAGCCGGACCGTCTCCGAATCCCAGTTTAACACTTTCAGAGCGAAGTCAACTCCGATCGTGGCCCGGTAGTTAGTGGAGTAGGTGTGGTGGACGTAGCGCCTGATGATGGAGGTCTTTCCGACTCCCAGGTCTCCGATGACCAGCACCTTATACAGGTGCTCCTTCCGGAGACTCTGCATACCATTGGAGTGCGATGGATAGTTGGTCATTCCACCTGTGAGACCTCAAAAGCAGCAGTTTTCTGTAACTTTGACCGGACTCGAGTGTAGTTTGAATTCGTTCCCCTGGTCCCGTGTGTTCGTGTGTCTGTTTGTGTGTGTTTGTGTGTGTGTGTCTCTCTCTCTGTGTGGCTTTAGGAACCGCCCACCCTTTCGGGGAGTGTGTGATTGCTCCGGGGCTGTGTTAGGGAACTTGTGACCTCGCCTCGCCACTGTGGGGAGACGAGCAGTGTTCACGGGTTAGTGAAGTAAAAAGGTTTTGCGAGTCTCGGTGCTGCCGCTTTATACAAGCGTTTAACCGTTTATGTGCCGTCAGCTCTGATTTTCTTGCACTACAAATTAATCTGACGGCGAAATATTAACGAACTTAATAAGAGCTCAAAATCTCCACCAAGGAAGATGGGCAGTGTTTACTTTTAAGGGAAGACTACTGAATTTTGTATGTATTCTTTTTTTTTTTTTGTTCTTTTGAAGCTTACATTAAGAAGTTTGTAATGCAGTAAAATTAAGTGCAAAGTGCAGGCGTTTATTTGCCCTGTAACCAAGAAGGTTACAATATGCTTTTAAAAGCGTTTGAATGCGTCATTATGACTTTAAACACTATAGCTGATAAAACTGTGGAGGGGTGCAGAGTAGGGTTATGTTACCATCCATTAAAATCTGGCTTACATCCACAAAGGTCTGCAAGGTCAGCTTCATGATTTATTGGTCGAAGAAAAGAGAAAGAATTATAACTTAGAAACTATGATTCTTACAAATGTGGTGTGCATTGTCAGCATATAGGAAGTATAAAGATATAAAATATGGCACGTTTGAACTCTGGCCTCTCCTACAGGGTCAATAGATTGATCTGTAGCTCAAAGTGATAATAATTCTATATAGAGCTATTTATAACTATGCTTCTTATTTGTATTTTTTGGGAAAAAAAACTTTTTTTTACATTTTTCTAAATGATGAAATGCATGCTACACAAGCACTTTGTCCACATTAAAAAAAACCTGCACTTTGCACTTTTCTAACTGCATCACAAACTTCTTAAAGTACATTTTAAAAGACCAAAGAAAACAAAAATTAATGTTTAAAAACTACAATACAATTCCCTTAAAAGAAAATACTGCCCAGAGAGTGGGCTGCCTTAGAGGTTTGTGCTCTCCGGGGGGCTTCTTGTTTTCAATAAAGGGGACTGACAATCGTTTTACTCTTTCTGTATCTTCACATTTGAACCTGTGTTTGTGCTCAGGACATGAGTAGGATATTCAGCTGTTTGGCCGGTTGTTAAATGTATTTGTTTCCTGAAGGAATGAACACTGGTCTATATGTCTTATGGGGTTGGTTACAGAACTATGCAGTGGATGTAGAAATATTAAATGCTTGAATAGCACATATATGAATACATATGGAAATGAGACTGTGAATGCGCTGTACATATGTTCCTGCAAACTCAACCCTCATGCCTTCAAGCCACATTATGTTATTTGTTATTGTGTGAATCTAAAATGGTATGGAGGAGTGTGAGAATCATCAGATGCCTCCACTGCCAGTAAATCAAGCCTCTCTCTCCCTCCTTCTCTGTATGTGTGTGTGTGTGTGTGTGTATAGGCTACATGTTGCTAGTGCTGGGTTGGAACTCATTCTCATGTGGAAGAAACCAATCTGAGGTTACTTGAGCTTTGCGACATGGTGTGCTGTCCTACTGGAAGCAGCCATCAGAAGATGGGTACACTGGAGTAATAAATGAATTGATATTTTTCTTCCCCATTCTGATGCTTGGTTTGAACTTCATCAGGTCTGCAAGTCTAAATGCATTGAAGAGCTGAAGACTGACTGGCTGATTAGATATCTGCATTAATGGCAAGTGTACAGGTATACAATAACAAAGTTGCCAGTAAGTGTATATAGAATTGTGCAAAATTCTTAAGCCACCTCTCATTTCTCTTTGTTTTGTTTGGAAAATGGGAAATAGGTGCAGCGGCTTAGTAAAACGTGTAAACATACATGGAAATACAGCATATAAGGCCAAAACAAAGTTTTTTACAATTCTAACGTGCTTGAAAGTCAATATTTGGTATGACCACCTTTATTTTTCAACACAGCCTGAATTCTGTTAGGCAGGCATTTTTGTAATTTCTTTAAGTTGTCTTCAGCAATAGTTCTCCAGGCTTCTCAAAGTACATTCAAAGCTGTTCTTTGGCTACTGGCTGCCTTTTGTTCAGGTCCAGGCTCTGCAGAGGCCAACGACTGTGTTCCACTGTGTGTTTTTCTATCCAGATAAGCTTTTAATGCATCGGCAGTGTGTTGAATAATGAAGCTGCTGCCAATCACATGCTTTCCAGATGGTGATGCATGGAGGATCAAAGTCTGGTGGTATTTTTCTGCGTTCATAATTCTATTAATTTTGAGAAGATCGCCAACACCGCTGTGTGAAATGCAACCCCAGCCCATGACAGAGCCTCCACCATGTTCTACAGATGGCTGTAGACGCTCACTGCTGTACCTCTCTCCTGGATGCCATACATATTACAGTATGAACACTGCTGAAAAAATAAGAGGAACCCTATTTAGTATAGCAGTATAGCATCAACTCAGTTAAACTTCTGGGATATTTATCTGATCAGTTGCAGCAGAGGGGGTTGTTAATCAGTTTCAGCTGTTCTGGTGTTAATGAAATTAACAACAGGCACACTAGAGGGGCAACAATGAGACAACTCCCCCAAACAGGAATGGTTTTACAGTAGAAGGCCATTAACATTTTCCCCTCCACATCTTTTCTGTTTTTCCACAACTTTTACATTTGGCTCGGGTCAGTGTCATTAGAGGCTAAACAGGTAGTTCAACTCCTCTAGGATCTCAAAACATCCAGGTTCCTCCGATTTTAAGGACACATTGCACACCATGGGAAGGTAAGCTAAATTTTTATGCAAGCAGCTCTTTGGGAATCACCTCATTGGTACAAAACTACTATTTTATGCCTGTCCAACTGTGTAATCTTTGGCGTTTTTCATATATGTAACCAAGGAAATATGATCTATTTTTGCAACAGGCTGCCAGTAACGAAGTGTCTAAAGGTAGAATTTAAAATTGGTAATTTGCCATTTATGTGTAGACACAACACTGGTTCATCCCTTGCTTCAAAGATCATTGTTAAATGGCTTAACAAACAAAAAAAAACATTCCTCTAAAAATGGTCAGCAACAAGAACAGGATGGAAAATGTGGATAAAGCAGCAAGTGTCCATGGAAAAACTTTGTAAGAACTTCAGAAAGCCTGGAGAGCTACTGTTTAAGACCACTTTAAAAAAAATTACAGGAATGTCTGGCTCCTTGGACGCAAGGATCACCACTACAACCACACATACACTAGTTACTTAAATAATAATATATTTAAAACCACATTTCCCCATCAGATATTAAGTATATACAACAAGTTGGTCCATTGAAGTCTTCCTTTCTTTCTGAACTCATCAAAGCTTGTTATGCTCCAACTATGAATAAACTTTATCACCATCTTTTGAACTATTAATGTCACTAAACATTTTTAGACTACAATGTATGGCATAGGAAATTATATCATGTTATTTAATAAAGAATGTCCTAGAAATCCTTTTCCCCTAAGGCTTGTAAATTGTCACAGAGTGATTTGACAGAATAATATTAGAAAAGGTGTGAAAGGGTGCACACGATCCAGTTTTCAGCATTGAAATGAGATGTGACTCATTAAAACAGTGGTTCTCCAAACTGCAAGGTAGCCACCACGTCTGGAGGGGAATAGAAACCCACCAAGGGGATGTGGTCAACCGGGGTGGGAGGGGGGGTGGGGGGAAGATTTTATATATATATACACATTCCAAAATGAGCGCTCCTACCTGTGGCATAGCTGTTCTCAGGAAACATAACAAACTAAAACAACAAAAATATGAATTCCTATAAAGTGGTTGTTTCAGTAACTACTAGCTTATGTCTGAGTCATTTGGAAACATTAAAGTTTTACTTTAAGTTTTTGAATATTGAGATAAAGCACTGTTGTCACATTTGTGATGAATCATTTCTCCATTCCTTCATCGTGAATAAGGACCATTTAGAATAAATCACAAACCGCTGCTTTTGGATGGAAACCTTTAATGTTGTAGATGACTAGGCTGCCAATTAAATCTGCAAAGCAGCTGAAAAGATAAGATACTGGATATATATATATATATATATATATATATATATATATATATATATATATATATATATATAAAA
>VUQJ01001341.1:676-22532 GCA_015108635.1 Andinoacara biseriatus
ATTTACACATAACCAAAAAAAAAAAAAGGCTCTGAGGGAAGTTGATATTGCACATGTACATCCCCAGAGAAGAAATTACTGAAATTGGTATGTTTGGTTATTAAAAATAATACAGATAAATATAAATGTTTTTCAGTGAAAATCCTATCTCACTGCAACCATCCGATCATTCTCTTCTGCTTATCCTGTTCAGGGTCACAGGGGGCTGGAGCCTACCCCAGCTGTCATAGGTCAAGAGTACACTTCATACAGGTAGCCAGCCTGTCGCAGGGCAATTTAGAATCACTAATTAACCTAATCCCAGTAAGTGCATGTTTTTTGGACAGTGGGAGGAAACTGGAGTACCCAGAGAAAATCCACGCAAACACGGTGAGAATATGCAAAGTCCACACAGAAAATATGGATCTGAAACAGTGCTAACCACCACGCCATTTATTTTTGTCATACAAACAAAGCCTTTCTTTTTTTGGACATGGTAAGAACAGTCACTATGGCATCATATTGTGCTAACCATTGCTGGTTTCCTCTATTTTACTTCATGCGCAGAGTTCAACAATGACACAATTTCACAGTTTTGCAAAGCCTAAATCTATTTCAAAAAATATTTTGTAACACTGACACGCCCTCAAGTTCTTCTTTTTCTTATTGCCACAGTCTCTGTTAGATCGCTGTATCCTTGATAGTTTCAAGGTTTAAAGAAAAGATAATTTGCTCACTTTTTCATAAATATGTATTTACATTTTTCCTGTGTGGATTTGCACAGATGTGAATGCAAATTATAGCATTGAACAAAAAAGACAAATTTAAAGCCACCTGTAACAAAGGTGGGTGCAGGGTCAGAATAATTTTGGTGGATAAGTATGATGGGACACTGGTGTGAAAAGTATTTTGTGTATTCCTGCACAAAACTAAAAGATATACATGATAACTGCATGAACTAATAATTATTTGGGATCTTTAATCCAGTTCCACAGTTTTCTAGGAGTTAATATTTAAGAATTTCATTTACTATAGTAAAACTATTTAGGAAATACTTTTTTACTAAGTGCACTTCTATAATTGAAAAATAGCTGAAGCTACATTTACAATAAGAAGGTGACTGAGCTGATCCCACATCCGTAGCTAGTTAGGTTCACAGAGGATAAAATGCAAATAAGGAAATGATCATCACAAAAGTATTTCTAGTTGATGTGGTTTTACTTACCAATCTGTAGTTTCTGCTGAATATTAATACTAGAGGAAATATGTTTTGATTGAAAATTGTTGCTCCGCTGTGTGTATTTAGTAGAAACACAGCTTACAGCTTTGTTTTCATATAATGCCGGCATATTTTCACTGTTTGCAGACATTAATTATTACAGAATGAGAGACAAAATCCAAAGGCATCTTACCTGACAAGAATAGCGTTACACAAATTCTCCAGTCCATTGTGTTACTCCAATGAAAAATAAACAAGTGCTTTTTGAGGGGTGGGCTGGGGGTGGACAACTGAGTGAGGTGCCACTTCTGCTGAACAGGAGTTGTAAAACCAAGAAATGCAGAAATCATAGGGTGCCTATTCAAAGATAAGGCAATCATTTAGAGCAACTCTGCTGTAGGAGGAGCTACAGTAAAAATAAAAAAAATAAAAAAAATCAATAGCAACAGTAGCAATAATAAACAGTAAACGGTTAGTTCATTATTTTCTGGTATTCATATGAAATCATTGAAGTCATAAATAATAGCAGCTAAATGAAAAGTACGTTTTCTTCAGTTAAAACAATATTTTTCTTCATGGATGGATGTGCTTTAAATTGGAAATAGGAAAAATTCATAGTAGAAATACGAAAATGCTAATAAGAATTTGATTTTTAAAAAATGTTAAACCATTTGTATTGATTCTCTGCCCCATTTAACACGGTATGATTCACGCAAGCCTGTTCTTGAAAAAAAATAAAATTAAAATTAAAAAAAGGTCAATTTCATCTGACTCACTCTGAACTGTTTCACGCATCTGTGACTCAGAAAATCAAGTGCAAATTCTGTAAGTGGCAGGCAGTATTTTGAGTTGGTCAAACAGCTCTGGATTAAAAATACTTCATGATTGTCTGATTCTACACAATCATGAAAAAGAGAAGCCATTGTAGATGTGGAAGAACCTAATGCTCACATCACCATAAGTGAAGCAATTTTATTTACATATTGTCACTGCTAATTTGCATTATTCTCCAGTTTAAGATAAAAACAAAAAAATATATAGTATTCAGTATTATTCTGACCTTCTAAAAATAAATAATTTCTGAACCTTGCCTGGCTGGTAGATGACTAACCAGCAGACTATGCCTGCTGTGATGGTTCTGGACTTCAGAACCAAGGTCTTCTGTTTGTGGATTTTGAATTCTTGTCATTATTTCTGAACAGAATTTCGTTGTATGTAATGACAATGACAATAAAAGCATTCATTCATTCATTCACTTATTAAAGTTCCACGTGGGCCACCCCAACAGAGGAGCTGAGCTGTCAACTGATCATCTCCTGGTGGTGAATTGGATCAGGTGGCAGGTAAAGATGCTGGAAAGACCTGGTGCACCTAAATGTATAGTGAGGGTGTGCTGGGAATGTCTAGCAGAAGCCCCAGTCCACAAGATCTTAAACTCCCTCCTCTGGCAGAACTTCAACAGCATTTCGACAGAGGCTGAGGACATTCAGTCTGAATAGACCATGGTCCGCTGTTGTGGTGCTTAGAGCTGTGGCTGCAAGGTGACTGATGCCTCTTGTGGTGATCCTCGTCCCTGATGGACACCAGAGCTGAAGGGAGGCGTCAAGCTGAAGAAGGATTCCCATCAGGCTTGGTTAGCCTGTGGAACTCTGGAGGCAGTTGTTGCGTACCAGCAAGCAAAGTGGAACGCAGTTCGGGCAGTGGCCAAAGCAAAAACACAGGTGTAGGAGGAGTTTGATGAGGCTATGGAAAAAGAATTTTTGATGACCTTGATGATGCAATTCTGGCAAACCATCAGTCAACTCAGGAGAGGAAAGCAGTATATAGTATATAGTGCGAGTGGGGCGCTGCTGACTTCAAGTGAGGCTATCGTCAGGAAGGAATGATTCAAGGACCTCCTTAATCCCACTGACATGCCTTCTGTAGCAGAAGCAGAGTCTTGGGATGAGGGGGACGACTTGCCCATCACTGGGGGTGAGGTCATTGAAGTGGTTAAACAACTCTTTGGTGGCAGGGCCCCTGGATAATTAATTTTTTACAACTGCAATCATTATTTAGGGTGCTTAAAGTAAAATTTTATTCATTTAGCACCTCTCAAGACAAACTTGAGAAAGTGCTTCAATACATCACAGAAGAGCATAACTCTGGGGAAAAAGTTAACCAAATGCAAATCTGGGAATGTATAGTTGTAAGAGTTCATTGAAGTAAGCTGGTGTATTTGGTGCTTGTCCATGAAGAGCTCTAAAAGTCAAAGCCAGAATCTTAAACTGGACTCTAAATTTAATGGGGCAACGGCGTGACATGAGAGTACTTGGAAGACTTTGTCATAAGCCTCGCAGCAGCATTCTGAACAACCTGGAGACGTTCCAAGGAATTTTTGCTTGGACAAGTAAACAATGCCTCACAGTGATCCAAAGAGGATGAAATAAATGCACGAATAACAATCTCATATTCAGAGAATGACATAGTGGGTCTTACCTAAGCAATATTTCTTAAACGGTAACAGCAAGAGTGAAGCAGAGATTTAGCATGAACATCCAGAGTATACGTGCTGTGTTAATATATGACATAGATATGCAGTACATATCTTCCTCCACATACTGTTTCCGCTGCCCTCCAGTTGATACCCTGCTCTTCTTGGTAATTATTTGTTGTTGTGGGTGATTGAAATTGTTCATTCTTGCATAGCAATATAAAACTGATTAACAGCTGTTAACATTGTTCATAAGACTCCATCCATCCATCCATCCATTCACTTCTGCTTATCCAGTTCAGGGTCGCAGGGGGTCTGGAGCCTATCCCAGCTAATTTCTCAAGTTTAACAAATATTTTAAAGCATATTTCTTTATTTTATTACATTTTTCAGTATATGATGATAAATGCCAATAAAGTTTAAATCAATATATAGTGTTTGCATAACTGTAAACAGAAAAGTTTTACTGTAAATGAGCAGAAAGATTCTTCAAAACATAAAGCAAATTGAAAAGACATTTTAAAGCATCGCAGGAATGGCTCAAAAATCAAGACGTCTCCTTCGGTAGTTCACTAAATCTAGCCTCAACCATTTTGTTTGAGTATACAAACTTTGTGTCTGCTTGTGATGTCTTGCCTTCAGATGTCTGTGTGAAGTTAAAGCAGTTCATTGATGGTGGTATTTTCCTTCTCAGATCACTTAATTTGAGTAGTTTTAGGGTCCTACAGAAGACCATAAAACACTTTGTAAAAAATAAATGTACCTGAAACTTTCTCATTCATTTTGACCTTGACTTGAGGGTCATGACCACCACGTAGGAACCTTTGTTATAGATAATAGTGAATGAGTGAATGAGGGAGTGATTTCAGACACAGCAAGCATTTTTTCTTTTGTTTAAATCAAATGCAGTAGCAACGCATATTCATTCCTAAAATCAGGATGGTCTATATCTTTCATATACATTAATTGCACAACTGCAAAATGTGATCTTTGTTATTCTGCCGGGGGCGCTACTGCATCAGTCTCTGGACTTGGACTGCCTTCTGCATTTTCATGTAACATCTGTTTGTATTTACTCTTGAAAAATCCAGCCTGAAAGTGCAAGGAAAAAGAAAAATATATACAGGAATTGTGCGTTAGTGTTGCATTTTAAAGGAATGAAAATAACTACAGTATGAGTGAATATTAAAAACTTTAAACTATTTTTTGAATTGGACATTTTCTTTACAAACTTTAGAGCTTTGTGATTAATTGAAAAACTGTAAAACGAGTCTTTCACCTTATACAGGCCAGCAGTGAGTAAAGCCAGTAAAGCCAACCCTCCCAGGGCTCCTCCAACAATCGCTTTGGTGAAATCTGGTTTAGGATATACATCTACCTCTGCCTCAATCTGAGAGATGAGGTGACAGAATGTGGACGTCATTCATGCTGTTGTATAAACTCAAGAAGGAGAAAATAATGTGTAATCACCTTGCGAACTGGAGGATTGTTGTTGGACCCTGTTGAAAAATAGATGTACTGGTTTTTGTCGTACTCCAGACTGGCTGTGCTGGTCAAGAGGAATTTGGCAGATTGAAGTCCAATCTAAGAAAAAAATTGAGTGGGATGACGAGACTAAATTATTGTTTAGTTTAAGTGAGAAATTATTATAACTGACATATTTTTCCAGTATATGGTTAGGATTGTAATTCAAATGTGTATCAGTGCAGTATTTAACACAAACCACCCATCAACTACCTGCTCTATCCATCCTGAACTGAGATTGGCAGATATTTCATACGTCCTGGTCTCCCGTATTCCCATGAATGTGTTGCACTTGAACACTGTGCACCTGGCTACTGAGCAGTCCTGTGGGTGATTTAAAGAAGAGTGAATGTAACACAAGCTGTGATCCAGTGTAATATGAATTTCTGAATCTATAAATATCAACAGGTTCAAAGGCATACTTACCACGACTTTATCCTTTTGTATCTTTGGAACAAAATCTCTGACACCTGGTTCTTCGTCATTTCTTCTCTGACAGCCTGCAATCTGAAATACATTTAAATTAATATCAGTGTGGTCTGTCCTAATTTTGCCGCAATTTCATCACATCCATCCCACAGCAAAGTTTGAGCCATTTTTGGAAACCTCTGCATATACATTACCTGTAGGCTGTTCAAATCCACCCAAATGTCTTTCTCACCCAGCTTTATTGGGACCTTGATCAACACAGTGAAATTAAGCGCTCTGATATCATTTGTTACCTAAAAGATGGGG
The DNA here is from genome assembly GCA_015108635.1 of Andinoacara biseriatus. Lineage (NCBI taxonomy): Eukaryota > Metazoa > Chordata > Actinopteri > Cichliformes > Cichlidae > Andinoacara > Andinoacara biseriatus. The sequence continues at coordinate 6,607 of VUQJ01001341.1, forward strand.
AGAAAAGAAAAAGACAGCCAAGCATTACTGTGCTTAGGCCTAATTCACACAATCATTTCTATTTGTATTTTATTTTATGTATTTTATTTTATTTTACCTGAATAGATTGTTGGAATGGTTTCTGCAAATTATTCATCCCAAAAGTGAAATTGTTGTAGCTGAGGGAGCTAAATAGTCATATTTTAAACATTAAATGTATACTATGTTATAGAACATTTGTTAATTTGTAAACAATTTCTTGCATACAGAACAACACATACTTGTCAAATGTCATAAAAATGCTGTACTTCACATCAATCGATTTCCTTTTGTAGATTTCACTTGTTGTAGTATTCTCCTGATTTCCACTGAAAGAGAGAAGTGAATTTATTTGTACTGTATCTGTAGGACCATTGAGTATCAGTACCAAAGAAACAGTACCTCGTGGCATTTGCAGTGACAAAAATCTTCCTCTCAAGTTGACTGTTTGTTTCGATATCGTAGGAGACAATGAAGAAAGTCTTAATTGAAAAGAAGGGGAGATCTGAGTGACTCCTGTTTTTGCCAAACTTTGCAGAAGTGAGAAGAAAAAAATCATACAACTCCCCCACCCCGAAAGAAAAAAACAAAACAAACCTTAGCTTTGCTCTTGAAAATTGGCTTGTCAATAGTGCATTCTGTCCTCCCTCGTGATAAACCATCTTCACTGTCTAATGAACTGCACTCAATTCTTCCCTTGATTAGGAAAAAAAAATTAAAGCTTGATGCATTGGGAGTGCACCAGATCAGGGATGAACAGATACAGACTTGATCCTGATGCCTTACCTGCAGAATGGTGAACTTCCTGTAGGAGAGTCCAGCTGGGTATGTGAGAATAACACGGCTGTTGTAGGAGTTTTCCCCACTGTTCTCCACTGTGACTGTGACATCCAAAAGCTCATCAATGCCCACTTTAACTTCTGAGGATCTGGCAGAGTATGAAGGAGGATGAGAAGAAAAGGAGAAGAATAAAAGACTGCACTGTGAGGCTAAACTTATGAAAGCTTAAATATTGTGTAGCTTTTTGTTGATTGCTAGCATAGCATTTTGATGTTAACTAGGAAGGTATAGTTACCATTTTAATTTACTGTGTTACCATGCAAACATTTGCTAATTAGCATAAAAAATAAAAAACAACTGATGATGCTTTATGAAAAATCCAATTTTCTGACACTGACCAGGTTGGGATCATGGTAGCAGCAGTGGAGATGCCCAGAGTTCCCTGTCCCTGACCACCTCCTTCAGTTCATCCAAATGGGCACTGAGGCATTCCCAAGCATTCCCAACCAAGAGGCATAATCTCTCATAATCAGGAAGTGGGGCAGACCCAGGTAGAATAGGCATAAAACTGTACGCTGAACCCCTTCCAAAAAAACTGAGTTGCTTATCCTATCTCCATGTTCATAAAGGCAGATGTGTCAACTGGTGATCGAACTGCCAGGACTTCCACCTTGACCACTGCACGATCCGCAAAGCACCAATCTGTTATGGCCCCTATTCCAAGTGGTGGGTCTGTATTGAAGCAATGCCACTAACAGGGCAGATGTATAATGCACTTACTGTGGGTTGTGTGTTACTTTAGACTAGATAATACAGACTAAATAATAAACAGTTTTTTTACAGGTTTAGTGTGCAAGCTCTGCACCTCACCTGGTGAAGTTGAAATCCACTTTCAGTTTATCAACACATTTATTGTCGGTCCCACAGTTGATCTCAAACCCTAACTGTGGAAGAGAACATGATGGAGAAAGTATTTATATTATACAATATTTATTCAGTATATAGGTGAATCCAACAACCACTGAACACTGGGTGTTCTGCAGTCTAGCTTTGCTTTCTTGAGAACATAATTTGTGTTGATACTCCTGATCCAATCCTGGAAAACATCTTAGTCCTCTGCACATCCAAGAAACCTATCTATCCAAAGTGGGATCTTAGACAGAGGCAGTCTTCATAAGTTAAAGGCTCGTGTATTTTCAATTTCATTTCTTTCCAAAGTTGACATTTGTCACTGCTGTTGTAGCAGCTGAGAACTTCACAGGTTCTCCCCAGTGTCAAAAATAGAGGTACATATTGTAGAATGTAAAGGTAAAAGTAGAAAACTATGCAGTTCTTAGTACAGCTGGTATTTATGGCAGCAGAATGCCACTGTCGCAGTGTTGGCTCATTTACTTCCAGTACTTCAGTAGAAGTCTCTCCACTAGCTATTGGTCAATTGCAAGTTAAGGTAAAAACTAAAGCTGTTTTCTGCACTAAAGACTAGGTTCAGTTGTCTCATTAATAAGGTATCTTTAAAGGTTACTTACGAGATAAATGGTTGTTGTTTGAGCCTGCTCAGCAAGACTTGGTCTAAGATTGTTTAAGGGCAAACCATCGAATGTGAATTTGAGCTCATTGGAAAGTGCACTGCGAACATCTTCTGGACAGGACTGCAAGAAAAGAGCAGGGTTATACTTAGAGTTTGGAGGTTTTGGAGGACTTACCAAATTGAACTTCATTGGTCGTATTAATTTTTTTCTATTGTTTTTATTAGGTTTTACCTCAATGAGGAATTTTACAGTTGAACACTGTTTCCTTGTTAAGTCAACAGTAACTGATCCGGACTGCTCTCGTCGTTTCCCACTGATGTAAGCTCTGTTTTTTGGAGGTTTGCGAGTGGCATCCAGTGTTAAAGTATAATTAATCATTGCTTGAGCTGCAAAAAATCAGACATTTATATGTTACAAAGGTGCATACACACAAAATTAAGTCATGGGCAGTGGCTTTGTGGTTTAGAAAAGTGAGGAGAATGATGAACCTGCATTGACTGTAGACAAACTGTTCATGGTAAAGCAGATGGTAGCTGTGTTCTCCAGTGGTTTTGAACAGTCGACATTCTGAGTAGGAATTTGCTCTGGGCTGAATGACACCTCAGCTTTCACCATTACTATGGGTCTTGATCTGGAAAATAGGACACAATATGAACAACATTTAGCTTTTATAAGTTTGGAGTTCTGTCCCGAATTAGTAACAAGACTTCCCAACAGTATAATCTTTCCTTTGCTCTACCAACATTTCACATTTTATCAATTACTACAGTTCAAAATTTTTGTCACTTAGAAATTATATATTATATTTAATATTTCATCAAATTGACCAGAAACATTCTAAATGAAAGTAAATAATTTAGCAATTCATCATAAATCATGAATGCTTTTTAATGGAATATCTACGCAGGTGTACAGAGAACAATTTTCTGTAACTATTAGTCTTCTGTTCCAAAGGTCCAACCGTGTCATCTTAATGAGCTAACTAAATGATAACTATTTGAATATGTTAGCACTGCTGAACTACATGGAAATCATTTGTCAGAACAAGGCTAAGTGTTTACCCAACCACACTTTTTGCTTCTTTAATCAACAGTATACTTTGCATCATGTAGTAACATAATTGAAAAAAAATTCTAATGGTCAGTAAGCCTTTTAACATAATAAACTTTTAGTAATATAATGTGACCTTAAATCATGAATCACTGATCATGAATAATTCCATAATTTATCTTCAACTTAATGTTATGTTATATAGAATACGTGCACTGTTCTAACCTAAACTTTTAACCATTAATACATTCATTAAGGTTGCACATTAACAAAAATGGTCAAATTATCATAGACAACAGTAATGCGTGGCTAAACTAATTTGGACATACCTCAGTAAGACAACTGTCCCCTTTGAACCTACTGCTAAGTCAGGCAGTTTATCACCACTCTGGTCAAAAGATGACTGACTGATCGATAGGCCAAAGAACTTCAGTCCTGACTGAACCTCAGAGCCAGTAATTCTCTGTGTACATGGAAATATTTTTATTAATCAAGATGCAGATTGCATAAATATTGACTTTACACGATAGCTGTATTTTGTCATTTTTGGGAGCTCTTTGTTGTTGTGTACTTGTGAGTAAGTAGGACTGATTCTTCTTCCTCCTTCACTGTTGAATATGTAGATGCTGCCTTCACCATTATTCTCTAAAGGTGCTCCAACTGCCAAATCCCTGAATCCATCTGAGTTTAGATCAGGCAGCACAGCAAGAGAAGAGCCGAACCTTCCTTTGACAGCTGCATGTCCTCGTAGGACTAAAGGATCATCAAAATTACACTCGACAAACTGAAAGGAGGAGAGTGAATATTTTATGGTCAATAAAAAGTTGACAAATAAAATGATCAGTTTAATAGCAGTGCATCGAACAGATTTACCAAAGAAGTTAATCTGCAAACATAAACTCTTCCCTCTCTATCAGGCTCTGTGTGCATTGGGGCAGATATGAAGATTAGATCAGTGACGTCGTCATTATTTATGTCCATGGCACACACCTCTGCCCCGAAATATTCACCAGTCTGAAACTGTGCAAGCAACAAATTATTAATGAAAAGAATCACTTAAAGATAAATAACAGCAGTTTTTCTTTGAGAAAATCATTTATACATGAACCTATCACAAAAAGTAAGGAAATTTGTGTTTAGTCGATTATTTCTTTCTGGGACTGACTTCTATCCTCCAAAATGACAACCCCCACACCGATAGAGCACGGTTTATCAGAGATTACCTCCAGAGTTTTAATATTTGTGTGATCAGCTTCGTGCCACAATGACCAACACAACCACACTGGCTGACGTAAGACAAATGCTGGGTAAAGAATGAGATGGCATCCCGCAGCAGTGTGTGACCAATAAGCATTTATACAACAAAGAAATAATTGACCAAACAGAAAGCTCTTTACTCTTTATGCAAAATTTAGTTTGCAATGTCATTCAGATTTGTCTTACTGTAAATACATACCTGTATTGTATTGTATTGTATTGGAGCAAATAAATTATACAGTTGTGTGTCCAAACCTTTGACTGGTATTTTATGTGGTTCACAGTGTCATTCAGATCTGTCCTCCTGTAAATACATACCTGTGATGAAAAGGGTTCAATCTTTTGGTTTCCAAAGCTTTCTCTGTTAACAGCAACCACAACTCCTCTGTGTTTATATCTTGGAGCACCAACAATTGTCAGAGAGCCACTTTGGGTTTTAGCAATTGCCATGGAGTAACCTAGAATTTAGGTAGACAAAAGGGAAAGACAGATTTAGACTCTTTATTCCTTCTTTTAAATTTTGTCAACTTTTCAAACTGATTAACATGCTTGGATGAAAGAATTGCAGCAGAGCTGTGAATATACATGAACACGTGTTAGATTGTTAAAAGTGTAATATTCATACCAAGATAACTGTCAGGCTCCAAAGACACGTCCTCATATGTTTTCACCATCTGGCCCCCTGTTGAGTACTGCACGTAGCCTCCCTTCCACTGGTTTGCACCAACAATAGACATCTGAATTCCCTACAGTGCAGACAGAAAATACATTTTATTAATAATTTATTTTACATTGTAAACCTGGATTGTGTTCAACTGTATAACTGTCTCTTTGCTTTAAAGTAAAAAAAAAAAATCTATGACTGGACTGTGTGGAGATTTTCTGGTAGTTTTAATTACATCAGGTACAAAAGCTGCACTGAATCCCTCCTGAGACATTTCCATTTTCAGTGACTCTCCACTGCTTTGAGATCCTGTAACAGAAAAATAGATGAAAAGGTAAAAGGCATACACAATACAGCAAATTCCACTTTACAAATTCCTTCTTTCATTATGCTTAAAATGTGTTAAAAAAAATATAAAAATGTAATTTTACATGATTTCTTCATTGTTTATTAGAAAAGTGTCGGTGCATTTGTTTATTTCACTCATGTATAGTGGCAGGCTGGTTATCTTGAACTGAGACACTAATCAGTGTCTCTAATCATTAATAGAATGTATTAATATGTATTATTTTAGTGGTTCTGTAGTGAGTTACACAAAAAATGAAACCTCACTCCTTCGATTCCAGAAAAAGACACAAACCCCTTTGGGAAGGGAATGTGGTGTTTAAAAAAACAAAACAAAACAAAAAAACCCTTGTGAATAACAGAGCACCTGAAAGGAATGTTTAATGCAACGTAATAATTCTCATTTTTGAAACATTTACAGAATTTTAACAAAGTTGTGACATTAACTTTCTTTGTACCTTCAATGGAGAAAATTTTGTCCTGCAGATTCTGTCTTATTATTTCAAGTGCGTTGAAGTTTTCCACTTGAAACACGTGTTTGTCCGAGGGAGACGATGCAATGGTGTCCAGTTCTTGTTTTGCTGCAGGTTCAGTAAATGCATCCCCCACCTACGGTTGGAAAAATATTTTAGGAATTCAAATGTTTTAAAACTTCCATTATCAAACAGATCGTATATTCTCTTTATTCCCGATCTTTTCTAACTTGTAAAGTTGAATCCCACATTTTGTAATGAAAGCTCTGGATCATCTAATGTTAGTAAAATATTAAATGAGCTACCTTTAAACATTGTTTTCAGTTTCCCCCATGACCTTGACCCCATGGTCTTTAACCACACATGGTAATTCCTTTGGGCGTCTCCCTAACAGGTTCAGCGGGGAAAAGGGTTTACAAATTATTGATTCCAACTCTATCCAAGGACATTATAACTGCCTATTAGCCCAGGAGGAGAGAACTCGGGGCCCGAATGGCCAATATATAGTATTCTATGTTTTGCTATGTACCATCAAGTGATTGACCAGATATGTATGTAAATTATGTTATAAAAGGAATTAAAAAAAATATTTTTTTACTTCTCATATGGTGCCAGATGATTTGCTTTAATTAATTAATTAATTAATTTTTTTACCCAAGACTTTAACACAAATTGCAACACTGTTGCAACAAGTCAGCTCAGAAAATTTCTTCCCTATTATATGAACATGATCAAGTGTAAGTGGTGTTATTCCAAAGTGGAGCATTTAGGAAACAGAGTAACTCAGCCATAAAGTAGCAGACATGAAGTGTGTAAAAGTCTAAAACACCGCTGAATTAGAAACATCCTCTGGCTAACGCCATCAGTTCAAAACTGTCCAGCAGGAGCTTTACGGCCTGGGTTTCCATTTGCATAGCAGCTTCTGGAGGTGCAATAAGTGTGTGGACCAGTGCTTTTCTCCATATAGTGCAGCATCATGTGACTGTTGTCTGACAACTGACCAAAACACATCATCAGTATGAAACTCAACATTCTGCATGTTTAATTGAAGTACTTACCCCAATAGCAAATCGAACAATGTTTTTACTCTCTGCAAGCTGTACTGCAACTCCCAGATCTTCCCGGTCAGTAGATTTTCCATCAGTAATTACTATCAACACCTTCTTCACATTTGGTCTGTAACTGCTTTGTGGTGTGAAAACATTTTCCCTGTCAAAAATAAATAAATAAAAAGAAAATAATGGTAATAATTACCATTATAGCACACAACATGTTCTAAAGTGCATCTTATGGTCATAGGATAAACTGTATTATTTATTATTATGTTAACAGGCATTATTCTTTTTATTTCAAGTATTTTATCCAAGTATTTGAATTTAGCCGTGGGTAGGGCCATCTCTATTAAGGACTGGGAAAGTCATGAACAGCAACATCAATCAATAAATATATTAATTCATATTTTATTGTGCAATAATTCATAATTGAAAGATGAAATCCTTTATTTCAATATGCACACATCTCCTGGTATTCCAGACATCCCATCCACTCTGTTGAAGATAATACTTTATTGCACAAGTCTGTGTATATTCTCTCTTTTTGAAAGCCTTGCATCAGTTGGAGTTCACACATGGGGTCAGATTCACAGAAAATTATTCATTTGTACGGGAAGTCTGTATAACAAGTTAAGTAGTGATTTAGAAAAATCCACTGAATCCCTTACACAACATGTGTGATGGCCCTAGCCGTGTTAGTAGCTCCCCTGTATTGTTCAATGTCATCTATGTCAGTCTCCATTGATCCAGATGAGAAAAACTCTTTAAAGTAAAAGTGAGTCCATGGTGACGTAGAGAACTGGGAAACTGAAAACTGAAAAAGGGAGAAAAAAATAAACTAATATAATAATAGTTTCTATGGAGCTAAATAGAAATAAGAATGTAACCATTCAGTGACAGTGTCTCACCTGTGTGTCATTTGAGAGAAATGATCGGATTAGATCTTTTACAAACGTCTTCATTGTTAGAAAATCTTCATGAGATACGCTGCCTGAACCATCCAGCAGAAAGGCGATGTCTATTTGTGTCTGGCACTCTATCAAAGAGATGGATTACAAAGAGATTTTAGAAGTAAATAATTTATTTAGTAGTAAATAATTTAGTAATAGTAATCACTAAATTCAGTAATTACATTGCAGTTATGATTATGTTACTTGAGTTACAAAGGTTCAATTATCTGCATCACGGGCAGACAAAAAAATTTAATTAAATAAAAAAAACAAGGTTTAGCTTTTTTTCCTGCCACAATCAGCTGATTTCAGTTGCTGTCTTGCTTTTTTATCTGTGAGGCTGCACTGCATTACCTGTGCACCAAGCAAACAAGCAAGCTTAGTTTCATACCCAGATATTCCATTGTAATTAACGTAACTACTACTTTAATATTTTGTGACCTAAGGATGAAATGAATATTTATGCTGTAGATTTAATCTTCATTACCTCAAAATTTCCTGACACTTTCTACTGTATTTGTTTCAGTGTTGAAGAATTAAGAGCAAAGGACACCAGAAAAGCTACAAACCAACTAATCCAGGGACTTATTAAACGGATCATCTGAAATATGATTCAAAGGGGAAAAAAGAAATTATTTATAAAACTTTATTTTGATAAACACTGACTAGACTTGATGTGTGATTTTCCTGCTGGTTATTTTCCAGTGTGGCAGTTTGGAATAGTCTGTGGCTGCAGGCTTGACCTTATCTGTCATTTTTAGTCCACCAAGTCATACAAGAGTGATCTCATCTTCCAAAAAAAGATTTTCTATTTACTCCTTTGCCATTTCTGACTAAACCCTAATTTGTGCTGGAATATATAAAGGGAAATTCCACTTGATTTGAGATTTAGAAATTATACAAGCACAAAAATAAATGACTATAAAACTAGGTTCAAGTATAAAATGCAAGAGCTTTTTTTGTTTTTCTTTAATTATTATTATTCATGAAGCGCCAGGACTCTAAATGATTATGGGTACATTTTCACAAACTCCATTTAGCGTTACCTTGAAGAGAAGAAGGTATGGGTGGTCCGAATGTATTAGAAGGGTCCATCTGAAAGCACACACCATTGAACTTGGTGATACTTTTGCACTCCTTTGGAATGGTCGGACCACACACCTGTGAGGAGACAAAGTCACGCTGTGATTCAGACAGCAGGCTGATTGTTTCCCGGCCACTTAAACAACGGCTCATTCCATATAAGCTTCATAAGATTTTAATACAGTTTAAAATGAAACCAATCTACACCCAGTTCCAGATAATTTGAGGATTTGTAACTACATATGCTGAAAGTATTTTACCCAAGACATCAGCTGATTTTATGGGGGGCAGGTAGGATTTTTTCATAGAATGACCTTTATGCATTTTCTAACTACAACAACACATCTGACACTCAGAGGACAGAGGATTTTGATCCTCGCTGATTTTAACAAAGCACTGGGAATGTGTGCAGTTCACCAACTCACCAAAGTGCTTTGTGTTGTTGGATCACTTTTCATTGTCAAACCAAGCGACATGTTGACTGCAAAACCTGGTGCTGTATTGAAAGCAATCAATAAGTTAAGACAAACTCATAAAAGACTTTATGTAAGGAAGAAAACAACACAAACCAAAAACTAAACTAAGTTAAAACACTTTTCTTCACTTTCCTTTATTTGACATGATAACCATCAGACGTGCTAGCTCCTCTAGATTCTAAACTGACACAAATCAGACAGCTTCAACAATAATTTAGATGGTATATTTTCAACAGAAAGGAATGAAAATCTGAATTCAATTTTTCTATTATTCCATTTAAAAAATTTCAATAATTTGAAAAGTAGAATCTTAAGATTTTACATTTTCTGTGCTTGTTTTAATTAATCGGTTCGTGAGTCAATATAAATTTGGAAGGTTGAATGATAAGATATCAGCTTTAGAAATTTACTGTAACTAGGATTTGATTTCACCAAGTTTATTTGCCAGGTTTCATATTACACTGTGTGGAATGTGAATTTTTGCACTCCCAACAGCAGAACTCAGAAAACCAAAACCTAAGGTGAGCTTAAAATATATAGAAACCAATAGGAATACATATCCAGGAAGGAACACACAGCTACACAGCTATATGTGACAAAGAACACAGGAGTTACTGAGAGAAATGGAAACGGGTCAGGAACTACACACAGCTGAAAATGATGTAGATGAAAACTGATAACAAAATAAAAAGGAAATTAAACAACTAAATGGGGGAACTTGACACCGGGAGGACAGAGAAAGACAGGAGAGTGCTGAAAGACACAGAACGAGACAGAAGGAACAAAATTAAAATGTAACTCTTATGGACAGGAAACTAAATATATACAAGATCCAGTGTGAAGTATAATACATAAAACATAAATATAAACAATACCAATAACCAAATTTTCAAAAGTAACAAAGGACAAAACCCAAATATCATGCATGCCCAAAAACAAGAGAAACCAAAAATTCAAAAAACTCAGAACCCATTGAAGACATTAAGAAATGAAAGGTTACCTACCTTCAAATGGGATATTTTGGCACTTTTGGGCAGAGGTGGTGCACCTATACATTTTCCCTCTTCTGTTTTGTGAGTACTGTTCAAGTGGGGCACTGACAAGCAAACTAAGGAAATAAATCCAGACAATGATGTAAGTCTGGAGAGCAAATTGTGGTTAGATTAAATAATCTACATATGTTTGCTGTTAATAACAGAATAACAGAAATGTTTGTTCAAAAAACATAAAAAAAACAGTAATCTTAAATGTGCAGTTGGAAACAGACATTTAGCATAATGCGAGTCCTGACTTACTCTGACTGTCTTTGCACCACCTGGTAGCCAAAACCAGCCGCAGAGCTCCTCAGGGTCTTCCAGGCCACAGGATCAATATTGAAACAAAGTGCAGCATTTAGCACTGAGAATTACAGAAGAAATCATCAGTAATCTTATAAAAAGCCATTGTATAGGAGGATAATATGATTATAACACCTCTAATTATAAACTGTGGGAGGAAACCTGAGTACCCGAAGAAAACCCCTGCAGACACGGGGAAAACATGCAAACTCCACCCGGAAAGGTCTCGGCCAAGGTGGATTCAAACCTCTTGCTGTGAGTCAGCAGCGCTAACCACCACGCCACCGTGCTGCCCAGGCATGTGTTACTTTCATTACTGTTTCATGTATTCTTTCGTTACCACTTCAAAGCACCAAAGTCAGACATTTTAATCTTCTAAACTTTGTGTATATATTAAGTTATCTACAGCACTAAAGAAAATGAAAGTGTATGGAGAATCCTATTTGCATGCACACTCTTGCCCTCTATTCCTTAACACATCATCATCATCAACACATGCCACACACACACACACTCACACACAAATCCAGACACATGTTGCAAAGGTGGTGCATGGTCAGAATAATGTGAAGAGATGGTGTGACATTAGTGTAAAAAGCCTCCAGTTTTGTGTAACCCTTAATAAAGTAAACAGTAATGACTGCATGAACTCATAATTATGTTGGATTTTTTTGGGTTAATAATCCAAAAAATTTTGCTCAACTATTTATAAACCACCTTTTCATGGTGCATTTCTATATCTGAAAAACAAAAACATTTTAGTCACCAAGTAATTTTGAGAGTCAGGCTGAGCTGAGCACATCACACATTTCAGCAGCTAGTGATTCAGAGGATAAAGTGCAGTGAAGGAAATGACCACCGCAAAAGTATTTCTAGGTTACACAGATACACAGTTTTAATTAAAATTCCAATATTTGCACATATCATTCATAATCAGAAGGCACAAATCTGTCTTACCTGACAAGAGTATTGCTACACTTATTATCAAGTCCATTGTGTTACTCCCATGAAAAAGAAATGTGAGGTATAACTTCTGCTGATGGTGTCTGAGAAGGTGTTGAAACCAACAATGGTTAAATGATAATGTGACTGCTGAAGACTGAGAATCATTTAGAGGGAGACTCATGTAGGAGGAGTTAGAATACTGACATTAGACTGCGTTGGTGGTGTTTAACGTTGATAGAAAAAAAAAAAAAACAGATTATCTGTCCCACTCACCACCGTATGGGTCAGACAAGCATCCTCGTTAGAAGAACCCTAGTAATCAACCCTGCACTCTCATCCAATTTCATCGAATTTGCCAGTTGCTTTTTAAAGGTAGCATGAGTTGGTCAAATATTCAATATGTGGCTTCTTCATGTCTTTGGCTGATAAAGAGAAAACAGTGCATGTTTTGTGGAGGTACCCAATGTGCACATGTAGCCGGAAGTGAAGCCATTTAGTTTGTACATGTTGTCATGGCTAACTCATTATATGCTGCACTTTAGGGTAACAAATCACAGTATTCAGCATTACTTTAAAGGTCTAAAAATAATTTCTGAAGCTTGCCTGCCTGCTAGATGACAAATTGACTCTGCTTATTTTAATGCCTTTTCACATCTGTGCATGCTTAGCAGTTCAGACTACAACTTATTTTGGAAGTCACCCTCTTTTTCTGCAAGTGTCCACCACTGATAAAAGATATGAAGTTTCACATCTGTTTATCTTAAGACCCTTCTGTACTTTCTTGTGAGATATCTGAGTGAGAGATGCAAAGTGTCATTGCTTGATTTGACACTTCTTATTCTTCTTTTGGCTGGGCCCCTTTAGGGGTCGCCATTTCTGCCTCTATCTCGCCTTATCCTTAGCATCCTCCTCTGTCACACCAACCTGCTGCATTTCCTTCTTCATGAACCTCATCTGAGATCTCTCCTGTCTGGCAGCTCCATCTTCAACATCTTTTGAACCATCTCAGATGTGTCTCCAAACAGCTCAAGCTGAGCTGTTCCTCTGAATTACTCATTTTCTTTCTCTAGCTCCACAAAGACACTGTGCAACTGCTTCTGACCTTTTATATATTTCATCAACACTTTCTTGGCATGAAGCCATACTACTGCTCACTGATAGTTAGGCAAATAAGAGAGTTAACAAACAGCTTCACAATAAGCATTGTTCCTCTGTAATTACTACAACTCTGGTAAGGTTAAAGTAACTTTTATTATAAAAACACAAATCTTTTAGCTGGATTGTTTGCACTGAGGAAGGAATCTCCACACGTATCTCTCTCTTCATTCTGACTCTGCTGCCAGTCTCACACTCCTTATGAGCTGTTGGTGCGCTGCCGTGTACTCAATAACCCGAGCATGAACAGTGACTGTTACCCCTTGCAGTGCAGCAACCTGGCATCGTCTCGAGAGAAGCTCCAGCCTTTTATAGTCGAGGTTTAATCAGCACAACTGCAAACAGGTGCAGGGTGGCAAGTACCCCACCTCTGGGACAGAAAGCAGAATTCCCACAAATCCACACACAGAGAGCAGAGGACAGAGCGAGAGTAACAAGGTGGAGAGAGAGAGAGAAAACGTCAGGACATCTACCCCCCCCAAACATCTCCTTACCTCCACAGGCGAAACACTGAACCACTTGAACCAACTGTTTCGAAAATAGGCTCATCACACGATGCTTCGATTACAATATCCTGGAGAAGCTTTTAATTACACACATACACACACACACACACACACACACACACACACACACACTTCAGTGATTTACCTTAGAAAATACCTTTTGTTCTGAACTCTTTGTATTCTTTGAGGTACAAATATCATGACCGAATATCATGATAACATTCTATTTACAAATAAAGAGGACACAACAACGACCGATGAATGTGTGTATTGTGTTATTGAGGAGAGAGTGCTGCGTAAGCATGGCATAGATTGGCTGTGCTTAACTATGGCAGGGGGTGAGTTTGTGGGTTGGGGAATACTCAGAGATTATTATTGAGGTCCATTATTTTTTCATGCTTTTGGATTGAGCCGATTTCTTTTGTTGTTTGAAGGACATGATGCAGACACTGCTCAAATAATTAACTGCGACCAGGATTGTCAAAGACTGGAAGAAGAAAAGTGGAAACACCTTTTCTTAAGACACAAACTAAAGAATGAGTTAAGCTTTTGGAAGAAAGACATCATCAGAAACAACAAGAGAACTCACACAATAAAACAGGAAGTAACTTATCAGGTAAACAACGATCGCAAAGACTTAACCAGATAGCAGAGGATGTGAAGGAGGCTAGAATAAATAAAGCAAAATGCAAGAAATACTCAGATAACAACTTACAAAACCCCTAATAAGAATTCACATTTTTCATACTGAAATAAACATGGGAACAAACAACCTACTGCAGATAATCAAAAGCAGAAAAACAGACTGTCATGGTCCGGGGCCTCATGCCAGCGTTTTGTGTTGTTTTCCTTTTGTTCTACTTTTGTTCATAGTTTGGATTCTGGGTTGTCATGAGTTTTTTAAGTTCAGTCATTAGTTATTGCTATTATTATCAACTGCCAGTTGTTCCTGTCTTCCCCGTGTCTCTGTTGGTGTTCCTGTGTCTGTTTCATTTCTGTTTTATGTCTTAGTCCCTGGTCTTGTGTTTAGTTTCACTTCCTGGTATTGTGTTATTTAGTCATGTTTAGGTTCTCTTTGTGTGCTTTTCTCCTTACGTGTCAAGTCCATGTCCTTGTTTCCTTGTCTTGCTTCCTGTTTTATTTTGACGGTCTTATGTCCCTGTGTGTTGTGTTCTGTTTTGCTTCCCTTGTGTCTTTAGTGTGATTATGTTCAGCTGTGATCCCCACCTGTCATCTCTCCCCTCGTTTGCCCTGGTTTATATATTGTCGTAGTTTGTCCTGTCCTTTGTCGTTGTTTTCGTCAGTTCAGTTTCTGGTTTCACGTCCAAGCTTTAGGTCACGTGAAGATAGTCCAGTCACGTTGAGACTAGTTTAGTTGTTCTGAAGTTTGTGCCACTGGTCTCTTCCAGCCAGGCCTTCTGTTTACCATTCTAGCAAAACTTATGCTTAAGCTTAAGTTTAATTCATGCCTCCTGAGTCCTGCATTGGGGTTCTCTGCCTTGTCTGCCACAGCAGTACACGACATAAACTGAGTGTATAAAGAACACAACCCTAAAACAAAATCCACAAGCCACAAGAGCTTCAGTGTGTTATGGAATATCCAAAGAATTATAAACATTTTTGTGATTAACAAACCATAATTTTATTTATACTATCCACCTGTCTGGCCATGGCTCTCAATATACACTGCTCAAAAAAATAAAGAGAAGAACACCAGGATTGGTAAATTCGCCACTTGCGCCCTGTGCTCTTCACAGATGAAAGCAGGTTCACACTGAGCACATCTGACAGACGTGACAGAGTCTGGAGACGCCGTGGAGAGCGATCTGCTGCCTTCAACATCCTTCAGCATGAGCGATTTGGCAGTGGGTCAGTAATGGTGTGGGGTGGCATTTCTTTGGAGGGCCGCACAGCCCTCCATGTGCTCGTCAGAGAATGACTGCCATTAGGTACTGAGATGAGATCCTCAGACCCCTTGTGAGACCATATGCTGGTGCGATTGGCCCTGGGTTCCTCCTAATGCAGGACAATGCTAGACCTCGTGGCTGGAGTGTATCAGCAGTTCCTGCAAGATGAAGGCATTGAAGCTATGGACTGACCCACCCGTTCCCCAGACCTGAATCCGATTGAGCACATCTGGGACATCATGTCTCGCTCCATCCACCAACGTCACGTTGCACCACAGACTGTCCAGGAGTTGGTGAATGCTTTAGTCCAGGTCTGGGAGGAGATCCCTCAGGAGACCATCCGCCACCTCATCAGGAGCACGCCCAGGCGTTGTAGGGAGGTCATACAGGCACGTGGAG
>VUQJ01001348.1:0-14566 GCA_015108635.1 Andinoacara biseriatus
CCGGGGGGGGGTCTGTAAGCACGCAGGCTCGAGCGTGACAGAAAACGAACGAACCGCCCTGTGGCTCTCTCGATGTCTGCAAAACCCAACCTTCCTGTAACCTTCCGCTCCATGGTCTGATGCTGGTGTTTAGGTTCAGCCATAAAAAAAAAAAAAAAAAACTTTAGAGGTGTCCCGTAAAATCCAGACACAGCACACACATAGAATTATGTTAGTATAAGTGATATTGCAGTACTTAGTAATGTTTACTGTGAGTTCAACTTGATGCAACTTTAAAAATTCCAGTGCTATCCAGTGTTTTCTTTGGCATAAATGAGGTGTAAACAACAACAAACACACTGAGGAACTAATGGTTATTGGGTAAACAGGGATTATACTTTTCACACATATGAAATTGATCAAAAAGTCTAAGTGCTTATATCCATGAAATACTCATTACTCAGTACTCATCGCTCATCCATGTGTTTGTATCCCTGTTTTGTTCCTCTATGTTAGAGCATGCTGGGTCTGGTACTTCATGGACTGATGGAGTATGAACTGTCCCTGAAGTTCCTGCAGAATGCCTTAGCTGTAACCTCAAAATACCACGGTGCCATGTCCCTGAAACATGCACACAGGTACGTGACAGTTTGTCATCATGCTCCTCTTTCTTGCATAATAAACACAGATTCAGTTGCAGAACGTGTGAGAGACAATTGCTGTCGTCTCCTTGTTCATATTTCCTTTCCATAAAAGAGCCTTTCCGTGTCTTTCTTCTGCACAGTCATCACCTGCTGGCCACTGTGCACGAGAGCAAAGGAGAGTTTCGGTCAGCTCTGCACCACGAGAAAGAGGCTTATTCAATATATAAGAGCCAGGTGTGCTTTAACATACTGGAATACTGCGTTTTTTGGTGTCATGTTTATGCCGCCTGCTCAGAGTTTTAACTAGTGCTGCACACGTGTAGGTTGGTGAGAACCATAACAATTTAAAGGAAAGCTTGGACTACCTGAAGAGCCTCACTCATCAGGCTGTGATCCTTCAGAAAGCCATCAACCAAATATACAGTAACACACCTAGTGCCTGTATCCCACCACCAAAGGTTATGTTGTCACACACACACACACACATACATACACACACACACACATATGGCGCATGCATTTCTGGTTGTGACGGTTTGTTTTTCTCTACAGTTTTCCACGCCGAGCCTTCACACAATACTTCAGCAGCTCAATCTGACATGTGGAATCATTCTCATCCCCCTCAGGTGACCACTGAAACAGAAATAGGATCAAAAGTAGCCACTAATTTCCTGGTTTAATGCTCACCTTGTTAAAAAGGTGAATGGAAATGTGATTTCCCCACTCACACTATTGTCTCTTCCTTTCTAGTGCGAGAGAAATTGACGAGCTGCAAGGCGAGTTTAAAGGAGAAGAAAAAGTGAGAGCGGAAGAGCTTGAAAATCAATTGTTAAAGCGAAATAAATTGAGTTCCGTTGACAAGAGACAACAATACTGACCTATGACCTAAAGAGACAGTCACAATGGGACACCTGTGTACTCTGTGAAAATGACGGTGGACAATAGGCAACAATGGCAGATGAAAGCGAGGTAAATCGCTGGTGTTAATAAGTAGGTCATCCAGGTGCACTCGTCTCCTGTTCAAAGAGGACTTTGTTCTGCTCTTGTCAGTACAAGACAGGAGATGGCAGAGATCATTATCTATATCTACGCTACATAGATTACCAGTGCCATTATAAAGTTCTTGTATGAGACTCTATGTGACTCTGATGGCAATTATGTTCAACTCCATTCCTTTTTGTCATGAAAGTGGGTAAATAAATCACCAATTGCACAGTGTTCAAATGTCTTTAAATGGCACGCTGTCTTCTTGCACTACCCTGAGTGCCCACTGGGTTTCACACTTGTGCCGTGAGCATTTCTCAGAGCAAGGTAGGCGAGTTCCAATTATGCAAACGAAATGGATTAATAAAAGACTTAACTGTTATTATTTTATAGGTTTATAGGTTTTATAGGCCATAATATGGTTTGTATTGTGTGGTAGGCTATAGCCCTGAAAGTGACTCTCTTTGTGTTTTTTCTCATGCAACATAAATATAAAAATTATGTATGAATTAAGTAACATTCTAGTGTGTGAGAACAATGGGAAAGGGGGCCACTTTGATAAGTAATTCACTGTGTGAGACATGTAAGATTGTTTTAGATGTGTATCAGCGCCCCCGTTACAATATAGTTGTCATTAATGCCATCATATTTTTTATTCTATAAAACAACGCTGAAAAGGAGAACATTAGGCTTCGAATTTGCATTTTTACTTAAGTTGCAGTTTTATATATTTTATATATTCTCCCATCTGAAAATGTCCAGGTATTTCTGACATAGTTTCCTGTGAGTAGTTTATTATTCAACATCAGTGGAGTCGAAGCGTGGTGGTGTAATTGCATCTATTCAAATCAAATTCAAGTGAAAAGATCATAGGTGTACCTGACAATAAAAATACGTAACTTATAAGTGCAGGGTGTGTGTGTCCGTTTTTCTTTAATTACAAGAGCGTGGCATGTGCACGCAGCGCGCCGCCTTTTAATGTGGACGTGCGCGCTCCCGATATCCAACCGCGACCGTTAGCTGGGCCGGGCGAATGCGGCGGTACCAAGAGGAGAAAAATCTGACTGTCCGTGCCGGGTGATGTGAAAAGTCACAATACCGCATCAAAATCAAGGGATTCCGTCGCACGCGCAGGCCTGGAAACGGGGAATGAGAATCGCCCTTTGTCTAATGGTAAGTTATTAGTTGTAATAAACGTGTGTAATGTAGTTTTGGCACTTAGTGAGACTTGTTATTTTGACGACGAATTGCCTGCAGTGTCTGAGCTTTCCCGTTCCAACCTCAAAATGGCGGAGAGGCCGAAAGCTAAGCTAAGTGGCAAAAGTTGGCAGGGATAAGATCATCGACTGGGAGACTGGACGTTGAGACAGTCTCACGGGGAGGTTATTCAAGTCCAGCGAGTCTGACTGGCATTTTAAATCAAGTGTCGCACCGATGTGGCTATGCATGACTTGCATCGGGGCGCTTGTTGTGAGCCCTCCCTGTACATCGAGCTAACGTTAGCTACACCTATTTATGGAAGTTAGGATGAGCTAACGTGGTGTGCTAGCCGGTTGAGCTAACCTGGGTGCTGTCATATTTCTTACAGCCGGGTGCAAGTGGTCTGATGCGGCTGGGGGGGGAAATGCCCTGTTCAGATTCTGAATTAGTCGAAACCTTTATTTGCTGTATTTGTCTCGTATTGGGAATATAACATCCCAAACTTGGGTTTCATACCCAATCCGCCTTTACATATAGCGAATAATCATTTTAATTTAACCAAGAGATGAATGCATTAGATATTTGTTGGTGTGAATTGAGGCCCTTTATATATGTATTGGTATAGTGATGGTGTGGTAATCTAGAAATCCAGCGTGTGCTTATGAACTGACAGCTCCGCTTACCGTGCTAAGCTAACGCTAGCTGGAAAGGGCGTTGCTGAGGCAGTGCTGCAACTTTGCCCTTGCGGCCACAGAGGCTTAGAAAGACGTCACCCTAACCAGATTTTAAAGCTCCTCTGTGATTTTAATAAATGAAGGTGATTTTGTTGTTTTCGTACATATTAAAAGCTAGATTGGAGGAGTTGGAGTTTGATGGAAACGCATTATACAGATTTAACTTGCTATGCACAAAACTGTCTTGTAAGCCGAATTGTGCTCATTGAATGCGTATTGATTTGACTACCAGTTGCTACTGCATAACATGAAACGCCATGATCCATGCTTGTTCAATAGGCCATCAATCTGTAAGCCTGTTATGATATTTTATAAGGGTTCAAATGTGCTGCATTTATACATTCCTGCCTGACTTGTTTACCAACTGTTCGAGATGCCTGCACTTATTATTGGTGCCATTCTTGAATGTTTTGGTAGCATTTTTTTGAGATTCTTAAAGAACTGTTGTGTTTTTATGTCATGGTCTGTCACTGTTGGCACCACTTTAGTCTTGGGAGTAACTTTTAAGCTGAAGTTTTAGACTAATTAAACAAAACTGAAACTTAAAGGACATAATTTAAAAAATCTATTGAAGTTTTATGGCCTGTCAGTTGAATAAAGCAGTCTGTTTTGTCATGATGTTTGGTTAGTAAGCAAACAGGGCTATATGCTTTAGTCTTGTCCAAGAAAAGGGCTGTGGATGGCCTGAAGGTCATCCATAAGGAGGTGCATTGCTCAGCAGTTTGACACAAACGGAGCAAATTCAAATGGTTTTGGGTGGTTTTGTTACCTTGTTGTTTAGTTGGGTCTACATTTGAACATTGTGAAATTTAGTCTTTTCTTATCAAAATACCAAAACTGACATCTAAGCATAAAACGTGTGCCCACGGGCTCTACATTTTATCAAGGAGGTAAAAAGGCAATTGGTTTTGCCACTAATCTTGGTGTAAAACCGATAGCTTAACTGAAGAACTGAAATTATTATGAAATTATTTAGTGGCTCATTAAATAATTGCCTATTTTTGTTTTGTTTTTTTTTTAAAAAGAGAAAGAAAAAAGTGATTGTTTAAATCAGTTATCAAGCCATGCCAAGTCAGTTTTTAGGATGATGTGTTTCAGACCAGATCTGTTTTACTTACATTACTTCTTGGTTCCAGCTTTACTTTCTTTTTCCTGTTTTATACAGTACAGGGGTTTTTCCTGTGTATATTTTGAAACCCCAGAAAGAGGCGTTGGCCTTTATCAAAAGGAAAATTACCAGCATATAAATATTTAACAATTTTTTAAAAAAAATTTGTTTTGTTTAGTTTTTTTTGTAAATGGCGTTTAGTTTATGTCAATGTAAAATAAAATCAGTATTAGTTTATCAAATGACCAGAAATAACAAAGAAACACACAGACTTATTTTAAGTAGGGCACCTAACTCTTGGCCTTAAATACATGCGGACTAGTCATGGTCATGTATGCAGTCTTCCTCTCCAAAGGGCAATTTTGAGCCAGGGTAAAATGTTGCCTTATAATTATAAAGTAGTTTGGTTTATAAGAACCTGGTGCTGGTAGGAGTGTCCAGTAGTACAATGAAATTTCCTGCATGATTGTATCATTAAACTTATGAATGAATTTCTACACAGCTTGGAGGGTGTTGCATTTATACAACATTCATTTCGCAAGTGAGGTAAAGTCTGGGTCACCTGTGCATGTTGCTTGTTAAACCAAACACAACTCGTGTTTGATGCAGGAGGAGCTGAGGCTTAACTGACGTCACTGCCTGTTATTGTAGTCTAATGGGAGCTTAGTCATCTTTCACCTTCACGGTTTGAGAGTATTTCATGGGTGCATTTGTAGCTCTTGGTGAGAGGCATGAAGAGGTTTGTGGATGATGATGATGATGAGCGGCAGGAGCAAGATGGGAGGGCACCTCTGTCCTCTTCACCGGCTGCTAAATTGAACATGCTCGACATGCTGTGTGCTCTCGTTGATGGGCTCATGGATAATGTGCTGATGACGCCATGGTTGGATTGTTTGTCCATCTAAAGGTGTTAGCATTGCTTTAATAGAAAGATATGGTTGGAGGAATTCAATCATATAAAGACAATATCATGGAACGGTTATATTCTCTTTGTCACTTTTTGTGCATTTACGCAATTGCCTGAGGTAACCAGCTGAGTATCACTGAAGGTTAGTTTCTCAAATGTTTTTAAAATCTTCCAGTCATTTGCTGCCTGCAGCTGGTCGTGATCCTTAATTGACTACCTGTACCGTGGCTTCAAACCTGTGGGCAGACATAAGATTATTTAATCTGAATACTGAATATGTGTGAAGCAGTGACTTTTGGGTAGGCCATTTCAAAAGGTCCCTCCTTTCTATCAAATGGATCCTGTACTGTAGGTTTTTTTTTTTTTATAGTGAGAATAAAAGGAACACTGTCTTGTCCCTTTGGTGTTATTGTAAGCTCACCCATGAAAAATCTAAACCTGAAATCAGAGTTTTGTGATTGCATGAATACCACTTAACTAATTACTGGGATGGTTCTTTGAATGCAGGCTTACTTGTTGAACTGTTTCAGTTTCACATCTGATCAATTTGCTATCTAGCTACTGTGCCAGACAGTATAAAGGATGGCCTGGCCAATGTGATGTCACCCATTAGTCATCCTGTGGTAAATATGAGGGAAGATCATAGACGGTATAAAGGTTGGATGTATCCACCCACTGGGTTTGGACTGCACATTTTAAAGCTTCAGCCTTAATGTTTTGGCCGCTGCCATATTGTGGGGTTTTTTTGGAGCCACATTTGAATGAGATTGTGAAGTTATCAGCCAGTGCTGGTGAGCATGGTTAGCAAGCTGCATTCATAAACTTCATAAATGCACATGTAGAGGATAATTATTGCTATAGATACATATTTTTGTATGATTGTTGCATAAATGCATTTCTGATAACTTAATGATTATGTGAGCATTTGCAAAATATACAAAACCTTTTTTCTAACTAGAAAATAAGCACAAGTTGTGTCCACACAAATTCATATGATAAAATAGCATTTCTAACCTTTTGGTTTTCCTTTTCTTCTATCTTGTTTGTGTACAAAATTAATTCCTTTTGATACATGACAGAGGACCTTGAACCCTTTTTCTTGATTTGGCTGTAACCCTCTAACTACACGTTTGCCTTTCAGTGTAGTAACTTGTAAGGTTTAAACAGATGTTTTAGTGACTTTTAAACCAGCCCCTCATACTTTTGTTATATCTATGTGTTCTTTCTCCCTAATGATAATGATCAGGAGTGTTTGGCAGATACCGAAGTAACAGAGATTGTCTTGGTTATGCAATAGATGGAGCTTGGTATGTTTGGTCAAATGGCTATTTTTGCACCATGGTGAGAGATGAGATCAGCTAAAATCATTTTGTCTGTCCTGTCAGCTCAGTCAGTCATCATGTTTGCAGGCAGCACAGAGCAGCTCCTTCTAGGACACTACAGGCTAAAACTTTGTATGTTTGCTGTGGTTGACTTGCTTCCATTGTAACCAGAGATGCTCGTCTGTAAAATAAATATTATTATGAACAGTTCCCAGTTAGGCATCCTTCAGATTTTCACTTGACTTAAAGTGGTCTAAAGGATGAAGTGAACAAGAACAATGCAGCAGACAGTGATATAGACAAGGGCAGCATGCTCTTATGGTCTTCTTTCTCTGTCTGGGGTTAATCCCTTTAGCGACCGTCCAGTCTCGTCTTTACATTGCACTGTCAGCTGTATGGAGGACCTGTGGTCTCTGTCACGACTCGAGGTTGTCTGGTCTAGGCCGCTAAGCAGCTTAGTGCTATTGTGGCCCCAGGCACCGGCAACGTTGAAGCTCAGGAAGTGAGTGCTCAAGTTGGCTTCAAAATCAATGAATGGTGAGTTTATTTATTTTAAGATCATTTTTAAGCCTTCTACAGTGAAGAGGGAGGGGAATCACGCAAACCTGGGCCGCCTGCATGTGGCGTACTTGGTCACCTGCTCACCGTGCGAGCCAGCCTGGCACCCCAGAGTTTATTGTATTTTTAACACGTGCTGTTTACTTGAGCTCTTCTGTCAGGATGGTTACATGGTCCTAAAATTCAAAGTAAGAATAAACAAGGACAAAGAGTTATAGCGTACACATTAAAGGCCTGCATTAATCTGGCATTGTAAACATGACATTTTTGCTCTCTAATGGATGGTCCAAAGTGATACAGGTAAGATCAACAGAATCAGCTGCTGCATGTTTTAAATACTGGACATTGAATGCTTTACAGAAAGGCTTGTATTTCAATGGGCTCAGAATACTGTTGACTTTAAAGGCTTCGTGAGAAACAAGACTAGAGACCCCCAGTGTTTTTGTTTTTTTTGTGGGTATTTGTATGTGGTATATCATGTTGTTTATGCATTTTACATTGTAGTTTTTTTAAAAATATGTTCTGAGTTTGTATGGCTGCTACCTTGGTCACGTACCAGAGACTTGATATCAGTGGGACTTCCTGGTAAAATAAAGGGGGGGGTCTTCATTTTTACAGCATCTAGAGGTTTGGCTGAAGCTTGCAGAAGGTAGAGTTGCTTGTCTGGCTGTAAATTGCAAGTACAGGGGCAGCAATGAAGAGTCTAAAGATACATGTGTACACCAGATTTTAATTCAGTGTGCCATGTGTCTCTCTTTAGTCTGAATGTACTAAACATCTATGTTTAACTGACTTCTCTCCTCCTTCTCCCTTCTTCATCAGGTGATGGGCTCATCTGATTGGTGAGAGAGATTTGGGCCTTCGTGATCTCTTGTGGAGCCTGATCCTGACATTTGGGTGACGGCAGTATCTCCAGGTCACCTCCGACCGCCTGGCACCCTTACTTTCCCCGCCTCTGATCTTCTGGAAGAGCAACATCTTTGAGTGATCAGACACCCCACCACCACACACTTCCCAGCCAGACTCCCCCTCCCCTCCCAACAACACCTCATCCTCACCTCCCCGAGTGGGAGTGAACAGCAGCCACCATGGTGCTGTCACAGAGACAGAGAGATGAACTGTGAGTGCCCTGATGTAAATATGTGGGAATGCAGTCTTCTTAAACATGCAAACAAGAATGGGCATGAAAACCGACAAAAAGCGGTTCCCATAAGTGATCTTTGAGTAATGCCATATGTTTCAGTCCTGATAGGAAGCACACATTTACAAGAACGTGTAACAGGAAATGTGAAGCGATGTGAGCTTTAAGGTGCTTAACTTGATAGCTACTTGGTGAATATTTCATAACCCATATGACAGGAGCAAAGAAGTGAGGGGGGGATGGGTCAGTTAATGTGGGCAGCCTTGATCTGTGATAACTGCCTGGCTGGTTCCACAGCCCAGAAAGCACAAAAAGTGAATATTTAACCCTTCCAAAGGTGCCACCATTTGCAGACTTTTACCATAATAACACTATATTGGGTGTGAAGCACAATTTCTCAGCTTTCAGAAACCATTTGAATTTTTCCAATAGGAGAAACGGTCGCGTTATTACAGTAATTCAAAAAAATGCATTTGATCAGATGTTTCAGTGAGGTTATGCTTGGCGTTAATCAGCTGTTCGTGGCAGGTAAGGGTAGGTAACGGGTGCATTTGTACCAATCGCCACTGTAAAAGGGTCAAACATGCTATAGGGGTGTACATCTCCATTAGATGTGAAAATGTGCACCATTGTAAACCAGGTTTGATAAGGGGACGGTTTAGCTCACTGGATTGAACAGGCAGCCCGTATGCCCGGGTTCAAATCTGCCCCAAGGCCATTCACTGTGTTGGTCTTTCTCCCGGTTTTCACGTCTTCTCTCTGCTGTCCTGTTACAATAAAGGCTATAAGATCCCAAAAAAACATTAGTTTTTTGTTTTTAAAAAGGGGTTTGAATGTTTAAAAGAAAAAATCAGGAAATCCTATAGCAGACAAGTTTTATCAGACATTCAAAGTATCCCTGAAGCTGCAGCCTAAATTTAGCTCAGTTACTCATGAAATATTCACCCCTCATCTTATAAAAAAAGCCCTTCCGATCATTTATATAACTGCGTCTAAGTCTGTGTGTATTTGCATGCTCGGTATGTGTTTCCATGTGCTTGTGGGTTGTGGGCTTCGTGTCGTCCACACTCAGTGTTCAGGGCTCTCTTTGTGGCAAGTGTCTGGTTTCCATAGCAGCACAAAACACAGTTTCCCAGTGATCGGGTCCTTACATTTTGTTTTCTTCAATGAAGGGTTAGAATTTCCTTTGGCACTTGTTCAAACTTCCCGGCATTTAAAGGGGGAATTGTGAAACTTGAATCCTAAAGCCCCTATCATTAGACGGGGTGTGGTCTCCCCCTTTTTTAAGGAAGAACCAGCATTTCTGTTAAGATAAAATTACTAAATAATAAATGCTGACATCATTGACTTTATTGATGTGATTAATTTATCACAACTTGGCTTAATCAGATGAACTTCCACCATGCTTATCGTTTAGGATCGACAGTGTATATGTGGCATCATCTGTGAGGATGTAATCAGTAAATGTTGAGATGACACCTGGGGGAAAAAAAACAAACGCTTGTGTTGTTGCACTTTTTTTTCTCAGAAACCGGGCCATAGCTGACTACCTTCGCTCCAATGGATACGAGGAGGCGTATTCCACTTTCAAGAAAGAAGCAGAGTTAGATATGGTATGGAGAGACAGACGCACAGAAATGGCAAAAAGCTGTACATGCAATTTGAATAAGAGGGAAATTTTGCTGCTTTTTATTTTGTTCACAGAATGAAGAGGTAGATAAGAAGTATGCAGGACTTTTGGAAAAGAAATGGACCTCGGTTATCAGATTACAGAAGAAGGTAACAAATGTTTTTGTGGCACTTAAAGTATGTTTTAAAGGTATGTGAGATGTTTGATATTGCTCATTTTTAACTGGGCAGAATAAGCACAATGCATCACACAATGTTTAGCCATGGTCTGGTACTGAAATTGATATAGGAAAAGTTTACTAATAGATACTCTTATATATATGTATTTTTTTATTTTATTTTATTTTTGCATAAGTGCTTGCTGATAAGTTTCCAAACTTGTCTCCTCCTTAACTCGCTGTTCTGCTCCAGGTTATGGAGTTGGAGTCAAAGTTGAATGAGGCTAAAGAGGAGATGACACATGGAGGACCTGTGGGCCAGAAGCGAGACCCCAAGGAGTGGATCCCTCGTCCCCCAGAGAGATACGCATTGAGTGGGCACCGTGCTCCAGTTACACGAGTCATATTCCACCCCGTGTTTTCTGTCATGGTCACAGCTTCTGAGGACGCTACCATTAAGGTCTGTAAATTTGTTGCCACACAGGTTTTGCATACTGCTAACACATTAGCAGGTATTGCCAGCTACACCTGAACCCTGCTTATAAATCTTGCATGCAGTTCATGCTGAAACGGCTGGTCCACCTTTATATTAAACCAATCTGATGCAATATGATCCACACCACTGCAGCCTCCAGAATGATTGTAGAGTTAAATCATTAGATTTCTGGCACAGTTTAAACAAACAATTTTAGAGCAAGACTTTTTTTTACATTGCATGAGACAGATATGGGCAGCAGCACAATCCTTTTTCAGCTTATCATAGTAGAGAATTAGCAGCTGTATCATCCATCCATCCATCCATCCCTAACCTTATTCCTATCCATCATCTGCTTATCCAATTTAATGTCGTGGAGGGGGGTGGAGCCTATCCCATCTGTTACTTTGAGAAATTATGTATTAATTTTGTCCATCATAAGTTGCCACTGTCCTTTATCTTTTTGTTCACATAATGTAATATCTTTGAGAGGTCTTCTCTGAAGTCAGTCATACTGCTTTGAAAATGTCTCTCAGAGGAATTTCAAATCAGCGGCGGCTGCGTGGAGCAGCATTTAATAAGCAAAATCAGGGAGAGTGTTGCAGCACTCCACGGCGTATCCTCTGCAGCTCTGACCCTTTAGATCAAAGCTGTACTGCAGATCTGAGGCTGCTCTCCCGTTTTATCCTCAGCGTTTCTGCTTCAGCACGCTTCCCCCTCCAGCCTCCTCCCTTTATCCTCCTCCCTCCTTCGCTGTGTTTTTTTTTCTTGCTTTGTCACTGCTCATCTATGTGGAGATGGCCTGATGCTTGTGTTGTCAGAGGCAGAGCTCCAAGAGCACGGCACCTTGGGAAATATGTTAATCTTTTTCTTTCCAACATCCATGTTCTTTTCTTTTCATCCTTTTTAATTAAGCTAACAGGGAAACTATGGTAGCATGTTATGTATTTTTAATTAAACAGAACTGTTTTATCTGAATATTTAGGTCAGTATTCAAAAGTTTAATCATGTAACCCTAACCCACTTCTTTTCTTTGTTTTTTAAAGTTAACTGTTATTATGTCAGTGCAAGACTTTAATGTCATCAGATTCAAATTTGACCAATTTAATCATGTTTGCTGTAGAGAGAGTGTGTGTGTGTGTGTGCGCGTGTGTCTGTGTGTATCTGTTTTTAGGTTCAGTATTTAGTTCTTTTTGATAGTTGTGGACTGGAGTTTCTCATTGACAGATGTCTGCATCTGTAATTTTAGGTGTGGGACTATGAAGCCGGGGACTTTGAGCGAACCCTCAAAGGCCACACAGACTCTGTGCAGGACATCTCCTTTGACCAGACAGGAAAGCTTCTGGCTTCATGTTCAGCTGATATGAGCATCAAACTTTGGGACTTTCAGGGGTTTGAGTGTATCCGAACAATGCATGGTAAGAAATATTTGCACACCACCACCTCTGCAAAGCCTCTGTATCTGATACAGCTACACACTGTTTTAGCAGTCTTCTATTAATTATATTGTTTAAAAATGTGTTTCTGTGTACATTACAAATGGTGATCTTTGTTCAGAGGAAATTATGTTAACACAACAGACAATCCCAAAAGTTTGTCATTACATCAGGGCCTTATGAGGCTTTCTATTCATTTTGGGAGAAAAATCAGCGTGTATGACTTATTCTGATTTTTGGCTTACACTCTCAGTAGGAGGTCATTTCTGTTCAATTTCTTTATTTCTCTTTTCTAGTGAAACTTTAGTCTTATTTTAGAAATCTTACAAGTTTTGGGTCTTATTTGGGACATATCTGGCTTATTAATATCAGACCAGGAGTACAGCTAAACTTTTGACTTTGTCCTCTAGGCCACGATCACAATGTGTCATCTGTAGCCATCATGCCAAATGGTGACCATATAGTGTCTGCCTCCAGAGATAAGACTATCAAGATGTGGGAGGTGGCTACTGGGTAAGTGAGGTGGAGCTTTGTTTTAAGGCTCTTAAAGAGACCAGGATTAATGTAACCTTACATTTTTCACTTTGCTTCCTCAGTATTAATGCATTTAATATATGCTGAACATGTTCTTCTGTAGATTAACTTGTGGTACGTCCTTCTGCAGGTACTGTGTGAAGACATTTACAGGCCACAGGGAGTGGGTGAGGATGGTGCGTCCCAATCAGGATGGCTCGTTGATTGCCAGCTGCTCCAATGACCAGACGGTGCGTGTCTGGGTGGTCGCCTCGAAGGAGTGCAAGGCTGAGTTGCGGGAACACGAACATGTGGTAGAGTGCATCGCCTGGGCCCCTGACACTGCTCACCCCACCATCCTAGAAGCAACCGGTTCAGAGGTGAATATGGCTGCTGCAGGATCTGATGTGCTTCCAGAGGATGTTTATGCATATTGGGTTCAGCTGCAGATGTCAATAAACATCTATGAAACAATATATGCCTCAGTAGCACTACAATTTTTAAAAATTACTTTTTTTTTTTTTTTAAAGTCTTAAAGTTTAAAAATGAAAACCTGAATTATTCCCACAGGCGCACGTGTAAGCTAGTATCACCTACCCTTTCTCTTAATGTACAGTAGTTTTAAGTAAATACTGAAACATTTCTGCACTTAATAGATATAAAAAATCCATTTACAAAACCCATGATGATCAGACTGAGATGTCTTGAGAAGAATTGGTGCAATTTCATCAGTGTGTCTGTCTGTTTTTCCACCTTTTAGTGCTTGTATTGTCAGTACAAAGAAATGTTAGTGCAGTGAATCGGAGACACCTGTCAGCAGGTGCCTAGACCACTTTGCTTTTGTGTTGTATAGCAGGTCAGTAAGAAGGCTCTGGTGATATTAAAAATTCAGACAAACACTCATGAATTACTATAGAACTCTAGTCCAGAATTTTGGCCCTCTACATTTAGAGTGCTCCTCTCTGCAAAAACATCTAGTGGACTGGACTGGACCCTCGGGTAGGCTTAGAACGATCCAGAGGGCAGCATCATCATACCTTACTGTTTATTCTCTGTACAATATCTTTGCCACTGCTACACTGAATTTCCCCATCACGGGACTAATAAAGGGATTTCTTATCTTATTATCAAGAGCTGAAAATTATCTTTTCATATCTTCAAAGGAATCTTTTGCATACCAAACTGTACCGTCATCTTTGAAAGCCAGCATTGTTTCTGACTGCCTCTCCCTATGTCTGTGTGACAGAATAAGAAGAGTGGGAAACCTGGGCCTTTCCTTCTCTCTGGCTCCAGAGATAAAACAATCAAGATGTGGGATGTGAGCATCGGGATCTGCCTCATGACTCTGGTGAGTAATGGAAGTGTCAGTCCCGGTGTCGCTGCACTGTGAGTGAGGAGTATTGTGGTTAATCGGTCTTGTGTCTGCAGGTGGGACATGACAACTGGGTGCGCGGGATATTGTTTCATCCTGGAGGAAGATTCATAGTGAGCTGTGCCGATGACAAAACCATTAGGATCTGGGACTACAAGAACAAACGCTGCATGAAGACCTTGAGTGCCCACGAACACTTTGTTACCTCTCTGGGTGAGAATGCAGTTTGTAAAATGTCTGACAAGAGATAAAACTGTCTAAATATAAAGTGACCTCAGCTGGAGGTGCTCACCTTGCGCTTCAGATTAGATTTGTGGTGAACTTGTCTGAGTAACCGTTTCCCTCTCCTTGCAGATTTCCACAAGACTGCTCCCTACGTGGTGACGGGCAGTGTTGATCAGACAGT
>VUQJ01001348.1:14935-31966 GCA_015108635.1 Andinoacara biseriatus
TGGTTAAACCAACAAAAAAAAAAAAAAAAAAAAAGTTTCTCTACTGTTGAATTTCCATTCTCATGACGTCCTGTCGGGTCAAAGGGTAAAGTCTGTGTGCTGGTGCCAGGTGGGTTCTGGTTAACTGACAGTGCACGAATACCAATGGCACCCCTTGTTGGAAGGGGTTTAGGTTTTGTTAAATTTTGTTTTACTCCATGCCTCCATTGTTGTGGTCTGTCACTGTGTGGTTGGTGATGGAGAAGGTGGGAAAAAGCGTAGGCTGTCCAGGAAATGACGATGAAGATGGAAAACCTGAAGCAGGATGCAGCTTCCTAGTTGAATCTCGTGAGGTTTTTGTGTGCGAGTGCACGTGTACGTGTGTGTATATGTCGTGTGAGTGCGCGTGCGTGTTTGTATGTCACGACAGGAGAATCTCTCCAGCCTCTCTGCTCTGATGGTCAGAGGAGAGAGAGGAGGCAAAGCTTCTCACCCGCTCTGTTCATTCATACCGCTTCATCTCTTTTAACAAACTTGCTTTCTAGTAGACACTCACAGGACCTTAATGATCCATAAGCTGCTGAGAGCACAGGCACACGGCCCATAGCTAAAGTGTGTTTTACAGAGGAAAATAAGTCTGCTCACCTTTTTAAGAGGTTTGTGTGTGCGTGTGTGTACGTCACCCCAGAGAAATCGCCCAGTGCCCTCTTTTGCTCGCTATCTCTGCCTTGTTAACCCACTGAGGGCTCCCTCACATGGGATTTTCATTCTGCTTTCTGTGGTCTCACCGCTCTCTTTACACACACACACTCACAAATGCACATACACACACAGTAAAAGTTGTGTATCAATATATCTGGATGTCATTGTTTGCAACATAATAAATAAAATTCTGTAAATATAACTTGCTAACATGTGTGCGATTTCTTCGAGGCGAGGAGGAAGTGAGAGGGTTAACAGTGAAGTTAGATGCTGCAGCACATTGTTCAGTTTCATTTGACATTAAATGCATTTAATTGGGTGCTGCACTGTTTCTCTTAATAGCTAAAAAAAATAAAAAATGAAGCAGGCTGGTATTTTAAGAGGTTTGTGTCGGAGTAAGGGAACCCTGGACTCTTAAAGTGTGCTAAAGAAGCATTTAAATCCTATTTTGATGAGGTTTTTATTTAATATAACTCATCAAAGAGACTGCTTGTATTACTTGTGCTGTTTTTTGTTTTGTTATGGGGTTTTTTTTATTCTAAAGTATCAATTCATTCAATCAGGGAAGCATTTTGGCTCTTGAATACCAGGAAGTGCCTGTAAAACTCAAAGTTGTCAGCTTAGGTTTTAAAACCTGCCTGCTGCCTTTAAATGATCAAACCAAAGTCTTAAGAAAGAAATAGGTCACTTGAGGAAAAACTGCAGCTCCAGACAGCCGGTATTATTTATGTATAACTGTCAGGCCCAGATGCACTGATGCTGGTCTGGTCCTGCAGTGTTGCCTCTTCAGGGCAACTTCCATCCAGTGAGGAGTCGTATACACACTGTCACTATTGATGCATATGGAGAAGGAGTGCATCATTCCCCAGTGGTTTCTTTATTGAAGGATGACACGAGAGAAGATGTGGGGTCAAAAATGAGACGTTTGTGTGTGTAATGGATAGTTATAAACAGGACATCTATTGGGTGCAGCATAGTTCCCTACACTGGAGAGGCAGAGACAGCAGGGAGAGTTCAGTCCCCCTCTTTTATATATATATATATCAATTATGTACGGTACCGCAGCCTACTTCTATGCTCACACACGCACCTGCTCACTCACCCACACAGCAATTACTCTCTCTGTGCCTCCTGGTATCCTAGCAACAGTTGCCTGGATAGCAAGTGCAACCCACCACACCTTGCTCTGTCCTGCAGGCTTGCGAGGGTACTCAAATAAGGAGTGTCGGAGGGAAAGGCTGAGTGCAAGTACCAAAAGGTTGATCACAGTACAAAGTTCCACGCGGTATAAAAGAATCAGGGCTGCTGTGGACCGAAAGTGGCAGGTTTGTGCGTGAGCACGGAAAAGTGTGTCCCGGGGACTCAATAAAAGGATAATGAAACCTGTCTCAGTCTGAAACTCCTGTTTCTCAGCAGAGGCACTGGAGTAGAAACATTGGCCTACATCCGCCCCACCACTACTCTGACATATATGCGTTTTGCACGCTTTCTCCCTCGTTCAATCTGAATACTTCAAGAGATGGTAGAAAGAAAAAAAAGCTCACTTTCTCATTTATATTGCTTCTAGGTCACCCATCTCTCGCTCGTTCTCTTACGAGACTGTTGATATGGATTCATGGCAGAGAGAGACAGTGAGAGGAGCTATAAGCCAGCATCGATTCAAATAAGCTGGCATGATAAGAAAGTGCTGAGAGGTTTCAAGGTCAGTGAGTAGCACAGGCGTGTCAGATGCTGCAGCATCGATTCTCCCACGGACAAGTGAAGTATTTCAACATCTGTCTCGATTGTTCTCTGCATTTAGAGATTAGCATTTCCACTCGCACGGGTGGCTGCCGGCTCTGCTCATTTATAGGTTTGTGTGTCAGCCCAGTGTAGCTTAGATGACTCCCATTACAATTTTACGTGACCAGTGTTATAATCCATGCAATGCCCGATGAAAGTAATCGAGAGCAGCTTTAGTCAAGATATATATCAGGATGTGGCGCCCTCTGGCGGCAGTAAGCATGGGGCGGAAACGCTGCGGCCTCCCCGCACTTTGCACAAGTAGGCAGTGGACTCATGCAGTGGGTACGCACTATATGCAATGCATAGGGGCGCTGAAAAAGGCGGGGCGCCAAAGCGATGCTGTTAAATGATTATTCTAGTCGGCATTTTCTGTATTTAACAGCTGTGCATATGATATGATCAATAACAGAAGCGCGGAGTTCATTAGGCGCACCTGTGCTCCTTCACCTCCCATCCTCCTGTCGCTCCTCCTGCACACGCGCGCACACACGCACACACAAAAGGTACTCCATGGGCGTTTGAGACCGCGCTCGATCGCGACGGTTTTCATTTGAATCGTGCTACCACCTGACAACAGGTAGCTAGAGTTGGAGAGGCAAAAAAGAAAGCTCTCCAAAACGGAAGAGGGAGGATAAAAATGTTCACGTCCACCATGGCGACCGGGCAGAATGTTCATGTCTAAAGTGGAAACGTGGTGGAATGTTCATTTTAACAGTGACTAAATGGTAAAATGTTCATGTCCAACATGGCGGAATGAAAAAAAGCTTTTCAAAGTGGTTTAAAGACAGTCGATAAGTTATGTCAGTGTATCAAAAGGGGGCTTTTAAATACTCAGGTTTGCTTAAGTTACTTGGAGTGAAAGAACAGGTCACTGTTCTGCAGCTGTGCTGTAGTTACAATATAACAGATCATAACAAGAGAAATAAGGAAACTTGTAATAATTTGTTTAACTAGATGGTGAATCATAAAACAGATAAATAATAGAAGAAATTATAGAAATTATATATATATATAAAAAATATAGAAATTATGGGGAAAAGCCTGTAATAGAAGTCTTGTATGTTATAAGTCCATGAATAAGTGAGATCTGCACACATGAACACAGTAAACCTTGAAAGGGTGTGTTGTGTGTTTGTGTGTGTGTGCGTACGTGCGTGTGTGTGTGTGTGTGTGTGTCTGTGCGCGCAAGGGGGTTTTAAGGGAGGGGGAGCACCTAAAAATGTGTCTGCATACACCTCAGAAAGAATGAAGCTGCACCCCTTGACACATGAATGCCGTGGAAAACTTATCAATCTTAACATGATTTTTTACGGGAGACAGAAAAGATGAAAAATGATGTGACATGATTGTTTTTTGACTTCACAACTAAATCCGAGATCTGATTACTGAAGTTTATATTTTCAGGTTTCTCCAAATTTAACTGAAAGACTGAAGTGATCAAGATTACCTGACAACCCAATGCCGTTTTCCAAGATATCTGGAAGATCTAAAGTTTAAATTTTCATCATAAATTTTTTGTAATTTTGTACAATTTTTCTCCTCGCATGTTGCATTGCCTCCTTTCGGTCTCTGCTCTGTAGATCCAGGAGTGATGCAGCACTTCTAACTGGGTCAGTCTATCCCTTCTTCGCATCCCTCCCACCGTCCCCACCATCTCTTCAAGTCACCCCTCCTCTGCCTCCTCCTCCTTTCCCCTCCTCTATATGCAAACATCCCTATAGTTTTTTCACCATGCAGCTCATGTGCTGCAGCCCTCTCATCCCTGCCCCCCCTCCTCCTCCTCCTCTCCTCTTTCTTTCTGCCTGATTCATTTTCTCCCATGCTGTCACAGAGTCTCAGCCTGGACACATTGTGTCCATATGTACATCCATAAACAGTATACATTCATACTTATTACTGTAATTATAATGTATTTAAAGCACTATTACACTAGTAATCAGTCCCCTAAGAGAGATACAGTGCATGAACCTTATATATTATCAGACACAGCAGACAATATAGAACAAAAGATGTGGACATAAATCTATTACACCAAAGGGCAGGCACATTTAGTTACAGAGAGAGAAAATAATATAAAAAAAAAAATTAAGACAGTATATGAAACTTTTTAGAGTAATCTTTTGTAATTTCGTTATTTTGACGATTGGCTGCCACAAAACAGAAGTAGACAAGGAAGCTGAAATGTACATAATTTTTGTAAACTATGATAACCTTTATAATCTAAGCATTAATCTCAACATGTGCTTTTCAAAACATACAACGATTAGGCTACAATGCCAGAGGTATGGCGCAAATCTGAACGATATAAGGCTTGACTTATTATATAGCAGCGTTGTGAACACAACAATCACAGTTCATTGTGGTCAGCTGCTTCGTCTCAGGATAAGCCCCGCCCCTTTGCATTTGACTGACAGCTCTGATCCCGAGACGGCAGGGTGGCCAGTCACGCTCTCGCCATGCAAATGAGCAGCGCTCGGGCCGGGCGGGTGCCCATGTGGACCAGCACCATGCCTTGTTGTTCTGCGTGCTGATTGGCTGGCTGGCGCCTGATCGGTCTTCATGCGCTGCGGGCCAGCTGCAGGAAGGAAATCATGGAGAGACGCTGACGTCTATACGACTTGCCTTTCTCGAGCTCCGCGTGTATAGGGCCATTACACAGGGAGTCCGTTTGTTCGCGGTGGTTTATAACAGACCTTATGCTGTCAGGAATGTCAGTTTGACGACACTGGAGGGGGTAATTTGGTAGTAAGACGAGAGCGCGGAGGAACAGGGAGTGGTTCGGTCGCCGGGTTTTGTGGGTGGTCGTAGTAACAGGGCGGGGCAGGAATCCGGGAGGGGCGGGCCCTAACGAGAACACGACTCGCCTTGTTGTGTGTATTCCCGTGCTCGCATCGCCATCTTGTTGCCATCCTATTTTTTACGTATGCGAGGATCTACTTTCCGTTCGACCGGATTAAAAATTGCCCGTGTGCTTTCAGGAGAAACCCAAGGGACGAAAGGCCTGGGAGGGCTGGTGTGAGCCGTGCATACGACGCTTACTACAGGGACGCTACTTACCGCCCCCCCTCCTCCTCGGTCTTTTTCCTCCTTCCGTCCCGGGCTACCGGGTCTCCTGCCGTGAGGGCTTACGCGCAATGAGCATCGATACGCTCTTGGAGGCGGCCAGATATCTGGAATGGCAAGCCCAGCAGCAACAACAGACCACACGTGGTGAGTTGAACAGCAGACCAGGGGGTTCGTGCTTCACGTGCAGGGCACAAAGTACAGTGTGTGCGCTGAGTATCTTACTCCCTTTTGAGGAACTGACACCCGTCACTGCCAGCGGATTGCATTTTTAACCGACCCGCCTGTGAGGCGTTTGTTTGGGTTCCTGCCAAAATAAGAGGGACTCACCGCAAACTATCACCGAACCCCAGGTGCATATTTATTGCACAGTTCTCGCCCCCTAATGCGGAAACGACAAAAGTTGTTTTTCTGAACAACTTTGCGCGCTCTCGGTGTGTGTGTGTGTGTGTGTGTGTCACTGTTTCATCACTCCAGTGACTCACCGTACGCGCGCGCATGTGTGTATGTGTGAGCAGCAGACTTTATGTGACTAACCGTGGTCCATTTATAAATTGTGATAGTGACAGGAGTCCATAATGTGAGTGTTCAACCTAATATATGCGCTATAAACGTGTACTACTGGCGTGCGCATGTGAAAGTCTGTAAAATCGGCGGTGGAGTTTTTTTTATTGTAATTACATTTCTTAATTTATTTGCAATAAAATATATCCTCTGGATCAGTTTGCCCCAGTTTTTGCCCGTCGAGCGCCGGCAGGGCGGTGGCGAGCCGAGGCTGCTCTTTACATAATACCCTGACATTGCTCAGCTATCTTATGACACTCATTGGGGCGGGCCCTCGCGCGCCAAGCCGGCCCCCATTTGTATATCTGTGCATGAATATTGGCTCGCGCTGCTCCGATTACTTGTCAATCGACGTAATGATGACTAAATAAACTAGGCGAATGGTGATTGGGGTGAAGGCTGGGGGTGG
The DNA here is from genome assembly GCA_015108635.1 of Andinoacara biseriatus. Taxonomy (NCBI): domain Eukaryota; kingdom Metazoa; phylum Chordata; class Actinopteri; order Cichliformes; family Cichlidae; genus Andinoacara; species Andinoacara biseriatus. The sequence goes on from VUQJ01001348.1 coordinate 21,438, forward strand.
GGGGTGTCTTTTTGAGTTTCTCCCCTCTGATGACGTGTCAGGCAAACCGGCCCCCCATTCCCCCTCCCCCTACCGCGTGCTAGGATCCGCCCACAGCGACCACGTGCAACCCTCCCCCCTCAATATACAAACTTAGGCGCATGCACACACACCCTCCTCGTCCCCGCCTTTCCCATTCAGTCTGCTGACAGTGGCGGGTCAAAGAGAGAAAAGGGGGGTAAGCAGGGTAGCTCACCGCCCTCCTCAGCCCAGCCTCTATGCAGAAGTTATGTAATTTACGTTTGCGTGCGACGGGCAATCTGGAGCATGGAGTGTGCGTGTGTGCGTGTGTGTGTGTGTGTAATGTACTACAAGAGATAACTCTTTCGGGATACACCCTTAAAAACTATCCTGCTGGTATATTTCTGGAGTTTGCCCCTTTTATGGGTCATGTGATCATGTTTTACTCATTAAAATTAGTGTCTGAGTTTACCTACCTCGTTCAGATTTTTGAATGTTATTTGTTATTAATAGCTTTTTACATGATTTTGTATTTTTTATTTAGGTGTTTATTTATTGGGCTTTGTTTAGTTCTGTTGTATTAATACAATATGACAGATCTGTTTTATTTTAGCTATTTTGTTAAGGGTTGTGTTAAATGTTTTGGCTGCTGTGGCAGAGGGATTTTCCACTTTCCATGATAAATAAAGTATATCTTATCCTAACTAAGAAAAAAAAAATTTTTTTTTAAAAAACGACGTTTGTAGTGATAACTAGACTACATTTCTCATGAAATGTGTTGGAAGTAGCTGTGATGGAGTTTTTAAATCACCTTAAATGTGCACATTGTTTATGGATAAGAGTGTTACTGTCCTGGTTGTCACAAGGACTTGAATCTCACAAGGACTTGAATGTCTTTGAGATTCAAGTCCTTGTGGGTATTTACAGGTTTAACTGTTAGTTATTATGTTAAGAGAGATATATACAACCTTTGAGAAATTTATTCTGTGACCTTTTCATACTGATGGTTGTATTGTATTCCCCGCCATGATGCACAGGTGTGGTAAATGGGGTTTTGTTTACCCCGTCACATTTGAGAGTTCTGGTTGAACTCCAGGAGCTGCTCACCATGTACAAATAGTTACCACGTTGTCAAAGTTTTTACCACTGATTTGTGCATTCAGTCACTCATCACTGCCCCTGATGTTGACTGACAGGTAAAGGAGGGGGGGGGGATGTGCCGTCTGATGAAGTGTAACAGCTTGCCCTTTCCTGTGTTCCCAGTCCCCCCGATGCATGATGTCTTATTTGAATCAGAGCACAATGAGCATGTTCTTGTTTTCCTATATTTGTGGCATTGACAGCATAATCCCCATATATCCGAAGGCGATCAGACCCAAAATGTGTGGTGATGTATGATGACACTCGAGCTGTCAACCCTCTTGTGTGCCTTTTTTCCTCTAGTGCTCAGGTAAATGACCTCATGGAGGAAATGGGTGATAATGCAAACAGATAAGGCTCCTGGTACCTGTTGACCACAGTCAGAACCTCCTAAATCAGGACCCTCTGACACGGTGCTCCATCAGTGCCTGCATCAATGACTCCCACAAGGCATTGAGCCCTTATCTGCAGTGGCCCCTGCTTAGCATTCACGCCATTCACGCGAACAATGCTGCCTCTTCCCGCTCATTGGATCTGTGACTGACAGTGGGTGTTGGTGCACTTGTGTCTGACTTCAGCCTCTATCTGACGCTGGGCTGTTTATCCAGTCCAGATACCCCCACCAAGACACAATAAAGGGTGTGTTTCTTCCTTGCCACTTCCCATTCTGTTTTTCTAGCTGCACGTTTATAATGGACCTTGCTCTCTATTTGGCACATTGGTTTCCTCCTCAGGAGGACCTGTATTAGTTGGGAAGGGGGAGGGTTAAGGCAGAAGGGCTGACTAATGGTTGTAGAGCCAGTTCACCACCCACTGACCAGCCAGTGAGGTGGAAATGCCAACATGGCCAGAAAAAGCAGGGAAACAGCAGATAAGAGCATTGCCTTTGATAAACAGCTAATACTGAAGTATGACTAATAGCTGAGGTATGATGTAGCTGCCACAGAAGGGTTTGGAACGTTTTTTTATGAAGTTTGTTGGCAGAGAAATTGAAAGTTGTTGGTTTTATAGGTCCTAAAGTAGATTTTTCATTGGAAGGCACATCTAGAATGGAGCTTTTGAGTTATGTGTAATCTGCTTTGGGTTTTCATCATGCAGCTCAGATCTCATATTTGATGAGGTTAATATCAGAGCACAGCATCTTGGGATCCCATGCCTCCATAATGGCTCTTGTGAAGCTGGGGCATTATAAAGCTTCTATAATCAACCCCTGTGATCAGTAAATCCCTCCCTCTGTGCTCTTATTTATGAGTGGCAGAATCTGGCAATTCAGGAGCTCAGGTGGGTAGCATCCGATCACATGATACCAGCACTAAGCGAGGAATGTGCTGGGGTCTCCCCTCCAACTCTACTGAGAAAAAAACTTTGATGCCCCATATCATAACGAATACCCTCTCTGTCCCCTCCCTCTTCATATGTGCAGCGATGCTGAGGAGGGGAACGAGTGGTGCTGCAGTCGAGAGGGGCACAGATAGTCGCTGTGTTTGATCTGAAGGTCGCCAGCCCCTTGCTGGTGTTGAGAGATCCTTGGCGGATGAGGCTGGCTCTTATTTAATAACATGAAGGGGAAGCGGACCTTTCTCTCATAATTAGGCCTAATTACCCTGTAGGTGTGGACAGACGGCCCAAGAAGAGACAAACTGCCTTTATCCATGGACTTTGAGTCAGATTACCCAGAGCTGTCTTATCTGTTACAAGGCCAGCAGGAGCCTCAGTCTTCCTCTCCTGCTTCTTCCCACTGACTCCCATATTCAGCTCAGGGATATTAATCAGTCTGAGTTATTATACACGACAAAAAGGTTTAATTAGGTTTAGCTAGTTAGCGTTTTTTCATGTGGACATGTTAGAGCCACTTAGAGAATCTGTTATCTATTACTCAGTCACTTCATGAAGTCTTCTTACATTTAATAAAAAAAAATAAGTCAGTTCTGGAGAGTTACTTCTCCTTGACGCTCTTTGATGGGGTCCAATCTGCCAGCTTTACTACAGCTGAACCACTACAGTGCATATGCATCCACAACATGTGAACATTATTAGTTTGACAAATGCCAGGTCAGAATTTTCTGGCTTTTTTTTTTCTTTCCTAACTTCTTGCACATACATTTGAGTGACGTTCTGTCACCTTGTTGTTTGTTTATAGTGTCTTTCGCTCCCTTCCTGAGCTGCCTGCATGTTTGTTTTTGGGTTTGTAGGTGACTCACTTGCAGCCACGACAGCAGGCCCATTGTTGGGGCAGTGCAGTGGAAATGCTGATGCCTGGAAAAGCTCACAGAGGAAGTAGTGACATGGGGAAAATGGCCATTATACTCATCTTTTGGATATGTTTAGTTTTTCAGTTTTCGAGCCCTGCGCCGCCTGCGTCCGTCACTGTCTCCGGCTGTTGTCTTTGGTTGACAGCGAGCTGTAGGTGCCACTGGAAAGTTCTGCAGGTCTGTTGCCAATGAAAACAACCAGTTTCAGGCCTATATGTGACTCACAGCTCCACGCTGCAAGAGACTAATAAGGGAAGCATAACCCACCTGTTATCAGGGTAAGCTTCCCCCGTCTCACACAGGCGCAGGACTCAGGAATGTTGTCTTACCCACCCATTCACAGGAGGAGCAGCTTCGGTCTAGTTCTTTTGTGTCTTGCTGTAGTATGACCAAGCAGTCCCTCTGCCTTTGTTACTTGCCCTTTTCCCACACTAATATACAGTATTACTTCAGTATTAAAGTGGAGTATTGTCCTAGCATTGGTTCCAGCACTACTGTTGGGACACCTGCAGGAATTGTGTTCATAAAACTTTCAGCACTTAATTCACATTAATTGCTGCATAATGTCTGTTTTCTGTAATGAATGGAAATGGCCTACTTTCTATGAAACTTACATTTATTGTATTCTTTACCATTTAACTTTGTTCCATTAAAGATTTTCACTCAACTACTTACAGGAAAAGGTAGATGCTTTATTAACCTCTGCTTTATATATTGATTCATAGTATAGCTCGTGAAGTACCCGTGTCATTGTTGGACCTTGGGACTACACTGTTATTTGCTTAATTAGGCAGGTTGATCAGGGGTCTCCGTCTCTCTGCTTCACAGATTCACATGGTCAATTTAACCACTAACCTCCTGAAATGAGCTGCTCCTGAATGCCTCGGGCTCCAGTTTCAGTGTCTGCTGATTGCAGAGAGCAAGGGTTATGATAAGTAAAAGTAGGGGAGGGGAGTGAGTCGGGGCAGGAGAATAAGGTTTCCAGTTTTAGGTACCTTTGGGGATGCATTCTGAAATAATGCCATTAATCAGTTAAAAAAGATTAATTAAAATTTGGCATAGCAGCCATGCATCTTAGAGAACTTTTATTGTGTATTTTGGCTCTCTCAATTATTTCTCTTTATGTATTTCCAGCTTGACTCCATTAAGTTGAGATCAGGGCTCTTTGGGGGCCATGCTGTCTGTGACAATATTCTTCTTGTGGCAGATTGTTAAGACTCTTGCTTCATATTTGTGCTCATTGTATTAATGCACAACAAATTTGGGTGACAACAGGCATCTCTTGGATTGATCCCAAATTGGAAGTACCTAACCTTCCCAGTACTGCCATTATCAATGCCACACTAAAGCTGATGCATTGGACAGGAGTCTGATATTTTAGCCAATAGATGTATAGATAATGTGAGTGGCTGACCTTCACCTTTTGTGTCATCTCACTTTTACACTGGATCAATAAAGTCATTCCATGTCACTTCAGCAAAAAGAAGAAGTTACATTTTATAGTTGATGTCTTACTGACTTGCATGAACAGTTGGGCTCCATCATCCCAAGTTTTGTTCTGATTGAAAAATGGTCCATTTCAGTTTTTTAAGCATGGCGTGAAGATGACTGATGGATAGCATTTTATTAGCTGCGATATCAGCTAATCAATACAAGTTGCTCACGTGATTGTACTGCAGTTCAGTGTTGAAGCCTCATTTCCTTGCAAGCATGCCTGTGGTTGGGTTGGTTTCCTCTTCTACCCAGCCTACAAACAACTTAAAAGCCTGAGCTGTTACCTCTGCCTCTGGGACAACAGCCATGGATCAGGAGGAGTGAGAAGCCCAAATCTCTCTCTGTTTACTGTAATTCAGCTGTCGGAGGTGGTGATTTATGACATATTGAGTAAGAGAGGTGCTTTCATGCAGACTGGAAGGAGGAAGCGTGAGAGAGCCACAGGGTTTGTACCTACTAACAATAGAGAAAATACAGACAGTGCATAAAACGGCTGTCTGCTGCGTGGAAGTGAAAGGCTTGAAGGCAAACTGAAGCTCCTCATGGAGGGACTGTGCTCAGTGTTTGTGCAAAAAGAAGAATGACAAGTTTTCTGCTGATTTAACTTGTTAGGCATCCTCTTTAATCATTTTCATCTAAAATCAGTCCAATTAGTCTATATTGAATGGAACACATTTCTCAGAAACTGCAGTCTCTGATGGCTATTTGTGGAGAAATACAGTCTGCACTGTAAGCATTTCCAACCTTTCCATTTTATCACTGTTAACGTTACGTACACGTTACACATTTAATGTGGTTTTGTTCTTGCAGTGACTGCAGTGGGGCTTGTTTTCATCCACATGTTGATTGCTTGACCAAAGGATGTCTCGTCCTGCTCCATCCCCCGTTTACACCTTGAGGGGGGCGGGTGGTCCCCTTAACACGCTCCACTTTAACTGCCATGGAGAAGTCACTCCTCTCCTGTTTTCTGGGTGAGTCATGTTTTGATCCTACATCTTTTTTTTTTTTCTTTGAAAAAGAGCAGATCTTGCCCTTTTTATAGCTGCTGTAGGTGTGGGAAAGAACTGAGCTCATTAAATAAAAGGTTCTGTGTGTGGCATGGTCATTAAAGGGTTTTTGTAAACCAAGGATGGTTTTGCAGGACAGGAAAGGGGGCCATCCATGTCTGGAACCTGAACAGCAGGAGGGCAGAGAAGATCATAGAAGGTCATTCTGGTAATTCTGTCATCTGGGTCAGCACACTGAAGTCAGCAGATAAAATCATCAGGTAAACCTCTCTCAACTGTCTCATTCGTACCGTTTTCTTCCTTGTGAATGAGAAGTATTGTTTGTATATCAGGTGTTGTTTATCCCAGAATTGGTTTTCTTATTATTATTATTGGTGATAAAATGATTTGGTTTTGAAAATATATATATTATAGTGAGTAACTGCAGTATTACTCTGGCTTTGCTCTTTGTGTTGGTGGAGCAGTCAGGGCCGGGACATGCAGGTCTGCCGGTGGGATGTGAGCGAAGGTCGCAGTGAGCTGGTGGAGTCTGTGTGGACAGGCAGCGTTGGATTCTGTCAGTGCTCCCTGCTGGAGACAAGCTCTGCAAACTACCTTCTGGCCTATGCTGGGGAACAGACGGAGGAGGTTAGACATCCCTGCCTCTTCATCAGAATATGCTGAGATATGCTAAATGTCTGCAACCTTGATTCCCATTTCAAAAATAATCCCTGTTTTCCTTTTACTGGGCTTTGGCAGCCCCTCAGTTCATCCTCAGTCTAAAATGAGCCATTTTAGCTCCCTCGGCTGTTTTAAGCTAACTGTCTTATTAGCCGAGCTTTGTGAACAGAAAGTTCGAGGAGCAGGTGTGTGCTTGAGAGAACCATATTAAGGACATCCTCTTTCACTGATATCTTACCATATCATATGATACAGAGCCAAGAGTAGACAAAACAGTCTGCAGCCTGAGCTTTTGGCTCATAGGGATTAGTTGTACTTATGCTGAACTCATTATTTGAAACCTCGCATCCGGACGTGTGCCCGGGTCTGAGGGCCCGATCATCGCTGCTTGCAGCTTTAATTTGAAACTTTGGTCATGTTTAATATGAGCATCTGCTATTGTAGCTGTACATATATGACAGAAAAAGGGAGAAAGCATAAAGGTTTCCATAATTAGAATTAAGAAATCTTACTGATAAATGTAATGCGATTACAGTAACGCGTTACTTTGGAACACTTTGACAGCTATCTTCGTACAACCCTACATATATATATATCAAATTTGATGAGTAACTTTGTCTAATTTTTAACTGACACAGAAGGATTTCCCTTATAAACAGCTCAGTTTCCAAATGTTCTTGGTGAGCAGGTTAATTGGTTAAAGTGTCTGAGTTGAGTATGCAAAAAAACATCCTGTATAAACCTGACCGGACTTGCTGTTGCCAGTTAACTAAATGGAATTCACACATATTTGTGGTTTTTGTTACCGTAAGCATGGTCTTGGAAAATTGTGTTCCTCAGAGTTGTTGTGCTACAACAAAGCTCTGTCATCTTTCCATATTATGACACCGCTGTGATCTTTTGTATTTAATGTGATCCATAAATATATTGAATCCATTCAAGTAGTGTTAACATGACTTACGAGCATGCACTTAGCAGCCAGAAACGATCAAGCCGTGATCCAAATGGCATCATTAACAAACCTGCCTTCATTTTGTGAGTCAGCGTGCACATTGCAGGAGAGGAGCTTAATGCCAAACACCATCTAAATGTCAGTTTATTTTGGCTGTGGTCTAAATCACCAAATGTGAATGCCTAAGAAAGCAAGTTTAATTGTGCTTTGCAGAATATAACTATTTCCTGCTTAAAAGGCTATATTGGCTGGTGAAATAGTCAAAGTAACTGTTTACATTCTTATCTTTGAATGGTGGCTTAAAAAGAAGAGAAAAAAAATCTTTGTCCAGTCCTGATGGTGGAAAGAAATCATAGTTTTGACTTTGAGGTTAATTCTCTACACCCACACGCCTGTTTGGTTTTATGTGGAGCCAGTGTCTGAGTGGTGAGGCAGGATGGGGCAGCCAGCTATTCAGCCATCTTTTATTGCCTCCAGATTCATGTTACGTGCTCTGCTGTGGAGGAGCTACATTTGAAAGGGACGGGGTGGTCACCTGATCCAGCCAAACGTGCCTCTGCTAACCTCGGTCCAGCAGGCCAGGCATCAGGGCGCCTGTGACTCCCAGCACCTCAATAATGCCATTGTCCCAACAGAGATAGACAGAGACACACCTACACCCATAAACGGCGGACCAAAACAGGCCACGCTTGATTTTGTCATTTTGGCTCTCCACCCCATTCCACAGACATAACTGACCAAGACAGATGCTTATCATGCATCTGCAAGTAAAACACCCACATTAATGAATACCCTCAAGACACAATACATAGGCACTTGCCACAGAGCGCTCACAATGGCATGATTCAGTGCCTCGGGCAAAATATGGGTCAATATTTAGTTATGTAACCAAGACAGGCAACAGTTTCCATCTGAACCTATTTCAGGTGGCTTTACTGTTTACTGCTGTCTTGCCAGCAGATTTTCTGCCACGGCAGAAACATTAATTAATAGCGTGGGTGTTTTATTTATGGGCAGTGTGATGCCACACAAGAACAGTGATCACCTGAGGCACAGAGAAGTCCTTAAAGGCCCTCTTTGTCAGGCACGCAGAGGTAAACATGCAGGACAGATGTGGCTTAGCGCTAAAATACAGATCGCTTCCTTAAACGGCTGTTTAATCTGAGGCCTAATGAGAATGAATATGAGTAGCGTATATCATCAGCACAGAGAAAGTCGAAGGAATGAGCTTTGGTCAGGATGTGGGGGTAGACGCAGATACATGCGCGCGCGCGCACACACACACACACACACACACACACACACACCCCATCATTAGTCTGTGTATTTTTATCAAAATCTGTGCCAATGTGTGCAAGAAAACACCACTCAGGTCGCAGGGTGAGCCTTTAGCAGGATTTATTATAGACAGTGAGGCGGCTGCGCTGCACTGATGGATGATACTGTACTGCTGGTTGGAGGCACTCAGATCTGTGGAGGTCCTAAAAAAGCAAGTATAGATCTGGGTTGCAGCTTTATTTGAATGCAGAAGACAGACAAATCCCAACTTGGCAGAAACTGGCAGACAATTAGATTTTGTGTGTATATGTAACTTTGTGCCAGTAATGAAAACAGATTAATGAAAACAGAAAGTCTGTTAAGTAGTTTAGTGAAAAGAAGATAAAAAGAATGAGCATAAGTGGCATATATACTGCTTTTTTTAAGCTATCGGTGTGATCTGGCTCTGGGGATGGCAGCACTATTTGGCTGGAACACGACCTTGATTGGGTCGAAAGCATTTTAACGCTGATGGATTGCCATGAAATTTTGCACAGAAATCCACTGTTCTCATGGGATGTATGCTACTGATTCTGGTGACCTGCTGACTTTTTATTTTCACCCAGCTGAATATCTCAAGAGCCACGACATGGAGAGACACCACATTTTGTGCAGGCATGCAGTAAAAACAACAACTGAACATCAGCACATTAGAATTATCATTTTCAGTTTCTCTGCAACGCAGTGGTACTTTTTGAGCTCACACAGTGTTGTACAGTAACATGTTCTGTCATCCCCAGTCAGCTTTGACCTCTAATTGTCACGCGTTCTCCTCAGGTCAAAATTATCGAGCTGCCCAGTAAGACCGCAGTCTGCACACTTGTACCGGAAGAAAAGCTGGGGATGGTCATGTGTCTGAAACTGTGGCAGGTAAGCATCAGTGTCAAATATCTTTTTAAAACATATAGTTGTTTTGTTTTTCTAACCTTAAAGGGGACCTACTGTATTGTGTTCTTGGACTCAGCAGTGGAAACTCTAAAGTGTCTATTGCTCCATTTTTCTGCATCATTATCAGTACATGTTGAGATATGCTCCAATACGCTGGAACATAATTTACTGTATGAGTGAAATTTAAAGTGAACCTATCACGCCCATTTACAGTTCCATGTTTTTGATTTTGGACTGCTTGCAGGGGTCATGGTCCAAAATTATACTGATTTGTCTTGAACTGGGTCTTGGTACAGCCTCTCAGTTTATCCACTGTCTGAAACAAGTCCTTTTAGTTTCTTCCATCCTCCCTTCAGGACAGCTTTCTTCTTGATTGGCTGCCCCTCATAAGCATTAAGTTGGAACTAAAGTTGGGAGGTGCTTCTGTGCGCACATGCAGAGATGTGTTTCTGAGATATTGTATCTGAGATATCTGACATAATGCAGATCCGAAAGTAGAAAGAAAATGTCTGAAATGGAGTGTTTCGAGCGGCTTTTTGAACCTTTGGCCATTCTCAGTGAGCAGCTGCCACTGAAACATGACAGAAAATAAGGAAATGCATGCAATATGGTCCTTTAGGCCTGCTCTCTTTGTCAAGTTCAGAAAAATCACACTGACAGCCAAATTATGTACTTTTCTTTTTCCTACTTGCTTTAAATACTCATGCCTCTGTAGATACCTGCTTCATTCTGATTGGACAGCAGCCCGCAATAAGTCGCTAAAGTAAACAAAAAATGCACACGTGAGATGCGGCTCTTGATTTACAGCTTAACAACTCG
>VUQJ01001349.1:19296-30288 GCA_015108635.1 Andinoacara biseriatus
GTATTTGTTCAAATGTTAGCAAATTTTGCATTCATACACAATTTACATCGCTCACAAAGCTGCAGAAAAAGAGAGCATGCACCCAAAATAATTCTCACTGATTGTTGATGTTCATGAAGTGACTCCAAGTGGGCTGAATACAGGAACTTTGTTGCAATAACACACAAGCTGCTTTGTGGCAAGCAGCATTACTGGTTTCCACTTGCTATACTATTTTAAGCAGTGGTAGTCTTTGTATATAAGCCTGTAATAACACCAGATATTAACGTACTTAATGTTATATGAGTATTTTCTTCATTTTAGACGTGAGCACAATGAACAAGACTTTGTCTTCTTTCTTTTTTTTCTTTTTTCTTTTTTTTTTCTTTATTTACACTAGTGTTGCCTCTTTGCCACAAAATTAAATTCACTTTTTTCATCAAATCAGTGAGTCTGTATTAGCCCCCAGTGATATCACTCTGATATCACTCGGTCAACCTGAAACCAAAATTTAAGGTGTTGCTCGTCACTATTTAGCTTTAAGAGCCGTGTCATACTCACTTTTAGACTCTTTGTTTATGAGAGCACAAAATCATTCATTCATTATAGGAATTAGATGTGACTGTAAATCCTTTTAATGTAAATAATGATAGCATTTTTAATGAATATTGCCCTTTGATAAGCTTACAGCAGTTAAAAAAAAAATAGCAGCCATCTAACTGAGAGGATTCTGTCAGCATTGGAAAGCATTACTGTCATGACTTCAGTGTGATGTTTTCCACAAAACCAGAGCCCAGTGTTTTGCCATCACCTTGAAGACAGGTACAAATATTGTTAATTGTACTACAGTGTGTGAGTAGTGTAAATTAAACCTATTTAGATTTAAGAAGAAGTTGTTTTCACAGGTATCAAAAGCGAGAACAGTGCGCGGTGATCAAAGCAAACCCGATACGTCCTGAGAACATACATGAAGAATTAAAAATAATAATAATAATAATAAAACTTCCTTACACAAGCACATATATGGTATTAATTAGGTTTTATGTTTAATTTAAATGTTTATGGATACAGGTAAAAAAAAAAAGTGAGACAGACCTAAAAGCAACATCATCTCAGTGCTGTGACTTATACAGTGTGAGTTTAGAAATATTGTTCAGTGGCCGTAAATACAATTTATGAAATCTGTCAGAGGCAGCAGTAGTTTTTAGATACATGCCATTACCTAAAGACAGTTAAATGTCATAGATAGCATCTAGTATAGAGCTCGCAATAGACTGCCAATAAAAGGACAGGCCAGAGGGATGCTTTTATTGTGTGAGTCTCTTTTAGTCTTTTGAATGCCACTAGAGTTCATAAATGATATTAGATACTCTACAGTCATTTTCTAATAGTCTGCTTGGCTTTATGGAGCTTTCTCTGGGACTTTTTGGTATATTTATTGTTCAAGTGCCTCTGACCGTTACATGAATTTTTTGTGTGTGTACGGTTTTGATTTAATGGCACACAAATATGCATATAAAAATGGTTTGTTTACATGATTTCTGTCTGGGTCTTGGTAGAGAATTCAGGCCTGTGTTGATCCTGCTGTTTATACTGTACTTGGCTTTATCTTTTTTTCATCCTCAAATTTAATGATAAAGAATATAGGCACAAAATAGCTGCAGTCATCAGCATGAGGCAAAAACTAAGAAAAAAAGCAAAACAAAACAAAGTGTTCTTAACACCCAAGGTAACTCTACTGGCCTAGGATTAGCTCTCGCTTGTGTTTAGCCTTCTCCGTTATCCCTCTCAGCAATCTGCCACAAAAAGAAAAAAAAAAAAGGCCTACTACTAGTTCAGGAAGCAACATGAATAATGTTTTGTTGTTGGATTTATATTTATACCTACCTTGAATGGAAAACTGCTCTCATTATGTTGCACACCAATGAAGCCACTTTGACTCAGGATGTAATAACACATGTCAGTGGGGTTATGGTCCTTTTTTTTTTTCATCTTATCAGGCATGAGATTGTCTGGCCTTTTGGCACATGACTCCACATTTAGTCTGGAAAACACAGTAAACTCATAGTCAACTGGTATCAACAGCAAAAGTGTCCAAGAACACAAATTTAGGGTGAAAAAAAAAGCTACTTCTGTTGGTTTTGTCTCTTTCTGTTTGCAGGCTACGCTGAAGTTTTTGCTTATTTTGTAGCTGTTTAACAACAGAGAATTTCCCCTCATTTAACCTACTCTACTCTATCTGCATTACCACCAGGACAAGTATAGTTTGTCCCCATAATTGTCCCCTGTTAGTGATGTAGCTTTAGCCTGTCCAATGAATTGTGCCCACATAATTTGATTGCTGTGAGAATGTGTGTAAGCTTATGGAGAGAATAAGTGAAAGGGGCTTCTTGTGCTGTAACTTCTGAACTTAGCTGGCCAAGCATGTGATAGTGTTTAGAAGAAGTCTGGCTATAAAAGTCCTTTTTCACCCTCTTTTAAAAAAAAAAAAAAAAATCCTTTGCTTTCACCTGAACAAGGTATCTGTTGATCTTTTGGTGGACTTTATTAAGGCAAAAGTTTATTATAAAGCAAAATAAGAAAGATTATTTACACACAAAGATGTTGTGTGGAGAGTGTGTTTGTGTGTGTGTGTGTGTGTGTGTGTGCCCAATTTTACAGCACCCAAGGGCTAATGTGACCACCTTTCAGCCTTTGTGCTGAAAAAAAAAAGGTCAGAGGTCTCTGTTGTGTTTTCAGGATGACCTGCTAGTGACTATTAGCCATTGACAAATGTGATGTCCCACAAGTGTGCGGGCCGGACCCCTCCAAAGGGGGAGGTGTCGTAACACGCCCCGCGCTAACCTTCCAGCCAACCCCACCTCAACTTGTGCATACACACACGCTCTGCCCTGCTGACAGGAGCACAAGGGGGCAGCTGCTACAGATGTCTAGAGGGGGAGGGGAACCAAGGAGACATCAATGGAGACTCTCTCTCTAGTATGGAGTTTTCTGTGGGGCTCATTGTGTTCTCTAAAGACCAAGACGAGGGCCACGTTAATATAGTGAGCCTATAGTATCTTCAGCTTCGTTTCAGGCTGCGTGATCGTTGTGCCGTTTTATGCATATGCTGCGTTCAGAAGGAATTCTATTTTGATATCCACTGTCAACTGTTCCTGAATGTTACACAGCTTGATATTTACAAAGAAGAGTGGAAGAATAAGTGGTTTCTTTCCCTAAAACTACTGTTAAGTCTCTAGTTGGATAGTTTTGATTTTAAAATGTGAATGGCTCAGACTGCAATTAAAATTATGATTATCCAAATTTCACCTCTACAGTGAGAGAGAGAAAAAGGAAGAATTAATTTCACAACCTGCTCCATTGTGTTGGCTGATTTAATTCAGTAGACAACAGTGTGCCACAGTGTGTGCACACTCTCATATCTGCAAACACCTAATGCTCCCAGGTGAAGTTAAATCACCTGCAGTCGCCTTGAGTTGACATAAAAGCTGCAAACTGTTTGTTTTTTGTGGTCCATGGGTGTTTATTCCTGGTTTAATTGCACCTTTGACCCTTACTCACCCTTTTTGGTTGCTATCAGTGTGTTTTTGTTTTTTTGGGGGGGGGGGTTTGTTAATAAATGAGGATTTATTCAATCTGCTACTGCTGCCTATTTCCCCGCCTTTTCATATCATGCAGTCCCATGTCTGGTGGTGGTGTGGGTGCAATCTTTTGAGGCACATGAATCACGAGAAAACCAAAATAATGCGTAAAAACCCCTCACGGAGTGAGTAGCGGTTGAGTGTAACAGCCAGCCATGCACCCAAGTCATCTAAACATGAAATCAAATTACACTGAAGTAAAACTACCCCAGCAGAGCAACTTTGCAGCCAGGTTTGCCTGCAGTGGTAAAACACCATGATACGTGACACTGTGGCTCTTGTTTGGCGCGTCTGCTAGAGGACAAGGGAGAGCTCCACTCTGTCTCAACCCTCCTAATGAAGAGATGTATTATGATGCGGATTTCATTTAGGCCTGCAAAAAAGCTGCTGTGGATAACGGAGCAGTCTGAGTAGCATGGTTCATTTGTGTAGTGACATGTGACTTGTGTTTTCGTGAGTCATAAGGATCTCCTGCCTAATGGAAGGCAGTGTGTGCTCATGTGACGGTGACACAATGCAGGATGAACTGTATAGTATTCACCAGAGCTCAGCTTGGCTACTGTTTTGGCACTGCTAATAGAGACCCATGAGGGTCTTGTTAATTTTTATCATAGTGAAACTAAACAAACCACAGTGTCTGTCACCTAAGGGTTTTGGCTCTGATGGTTACTTTTTTTGTTTGTTTGTATACTAAGAGTCAAAGCTGGAAGCGCTGCATTTTAGATATGAATGCATGCATGCGTGTGTGTGTGTGTGTGTCTGTGTGTGTGTGTGCGTGTATATTTGTGACGTCTGTGAGTACTGCATCCTATTCTTCCCATGGTCATAGTGGTGTTTTTGCTGGCTCATCCCTGCCTCTCCACATGCCTGTTTAACAACACAGAGCTCCTCCTTACTGGCTTCCTGTCCAAACCAGTTTATCTGTAAACAAGTGTGTTTTTTTCCTCTCCACCCTATTGTCCACACTACACCAGAATGCATACACAATGGGCGCCCTCTCTCTCTCAGTCTGCTTTTGCGCTCCAAAGTAAAAGGCGTTATATTTTTACCACAATATACTGCACTGTAAAGAAATTATATGCTTTCTGAAAAGGTCTAAAGACATATAAAGTAGTAAGGGATCATTAGGATCAATTCAAATTGCTTAAAGCACACTTAAAAACTAATAGCAGGTTGACGCGAATTCTTTTTTTTCAGTGAACTCTGTGGGACCAACTGCTCACATAGCAGGTGAGTGTTATGTATTGTTATTATGTGTGCATTGGGATCTAATCCTAAATTGAGAGAAAGCGGTTATGCCATTACCTGCTTATGGAACATGTTATTTTAACAGAGATGTCCAAGCCCCCCCAAAGGTGTGGAAATAAGTCAGTGAATAGTTTAAAAAAATGGGGTAGCCTAACTAAAAAGGAAACTTAATTAAAATTAGAGATGGCAATATGATGTCACAGCAATTTAAGATAAGAAAGCAATGTCCCCGTTTGAACTGTGGAAAATAAGACAAAGCCACCCAGAGTATGATTGAAAAGAGCAAGGAAGGAGGACTTTAACTGCTGTCTGAGCCTATGCTACCTTACTGACTCAGTGCTTTTCTTTTTTGTTCATTGTTACCTAACATTATTTGGTTTGCATCTCTGTAGCCTCAGGACTTTTACTTGTTGACCTATAACACACATATACCAGATGTTAGACTTCTGTCTACAGTTTGCTTTATTTGGCTATCCTTGTCTTTGATAGGCTTGTCACTCCAAGGCAAGCACTTCAGTACTAGCTGCAGATAACCACATCATCCTATAAATGTCTAACTATTTGAATAGGCATTCATGGTGCTTATATCAAAGATGGCAAGAAAAGTATGGCAAAGTATTTCAAATTCTAATGCATTCTCAGGAACGTGCTTTTACATGCTCTTTATATGATGAATCCACTATATACAATATGCTATGGCAAGTATAATGAGAAAGGTTTCTTATACACTGGCAACAGCCTTAAGAAGAAATAATTAGTGACTGAAATTAATTATGGAACCCTGACCATAAGGGCAACATCTTTGCTGTTTTGTCATGGCTCACTATGGAGTGAATTTGCTCGGTTTAGCCAGTGCAAACCATGCAACAGACATTCATCATGCCTGCAATAGTAGCTTTCAATAAATGTTTGGTCATGTCTGGTAGGAAACATTATGCTTGTATTTCTGACAATATAGATTTTATTGTGTGACTATAGGCCAGTACAGTACAGTGTTGACTTTTTATGGCTCTTCATTTAGACAAGCTGCAATGTTATATAAATAGTTCACAGTCCCTACTAAAGGTATTCATCTCATATCAGAAATCCTCGTATGAACTAGTTTGAGCGAGAAGGGTTTCCCGTCAGTTGCTGCCGAGGCCCAAAGAGTTAATGTGTCTCTCTGATGATCGCTGCGGTGGGCTGCGAGATCATTCGAGATTGCATTTTCAGAGGCCAATCGGCAGCGCGGAGTCGACTCCTCGTTCAGCCAATAGGGAGAATGGGAGGCTCTATCGAATTTGAATGAGGAGTGTATCTTTCGGCGCCATTTTTCGAGTGAGCAGCGATTGCCTCGACAGCTGCGGGTAGAGGATGCTGCGAATGTAGAAAGCTGTTCCGAGACGGGGGGGGCAGAGAGAGAAGCCAAGCGCTCAAAAACTGCGCTTTTAGAGAGGGACTCGTGTAATTTCAACGGAAACACAGGTAATTGCAGCCTCAAAATATTTAAATAGATTTAAGCGGAGTAGAAAAACGGAATGAATGCGAGGAGTATGTGGAAAAAGACCGCGGCGGGGAGACGTTAGCCATTTGGCCAGCTTTACCAGCTTGTACTTCTCCTAGCAGCTAGCCTACTAGCTTAGCGTGCTAGCACATAGAGAGGGATATCTGACTTTGCTGCACTGTAACGGTGAGGAAAAAAAAAAAACGCTCATAGAGCGGGTTGTTTTAGCCGGGAGATGAGGAAGATTTATTTAGGGGGAAAAAACGACTTGATGGCAAACTATACGACAATAAAGACACAGTTCAGTCGAGTATTATTCAAAGTTGAACTATAATGGACTATTTATTTTTTGCGCTGGAGCTCAGTTTTGAGCGGGAGGTGCAAAAGCTGCCAAGCTGGAACAGAGGAGAAGCAGTCGGCAGTGTCAACAAATGCACACGGCACCTACACTGGCTTAGGAGGGAAAAAATCAAAAGGAGACCGGAACAGACACTGCTTTTTTGTAGGAACTTAATTTTACCAAGCTTTTATTTAGTTAATACGGGCATTTTGTCCGAGCTCCTAAACTGCATATGTGATGTTGGAAGTGTTTTGTGGATTTTTAGACTAAAAAAAAACAGCTGGTAAGTTCATCATTATAACGCTGTATGACCTTACAGTCTGCAGTGCCCTCAATAATAATGACGGACTTTGTTGTATTTTCCTATCTCTGCCATAAAGTGGCTGCTCACGATTATTTTAACGTTACTAGTGACAGGTCGTGTTAAAATGCAACTCCGATTGTTAAATATGTGATTTCATCGTATCCAGCGTTGAGTACTTAAAATTTGTGCCTGTCAATAGGCTCTAATGCCTTAGATTAATGTAAGATGATCCGTGTGGCTCTCAGCCAAGTGACAACAATCCTAGGTCGCGACAACTGATGGTTCAACAAATAGCTGTGTTTAAAGGTTTGACGAATAGCAGTGATAGCCAATAACCAAGCAATAAAGTTGGAATTAAGGTTAGATCAAAAACAAAACGAGGAATTTGTAGTTGTGGCGTTTGTCCGTGGCATGCTGTAATGTTGGGATTTTTGGTTCATTGTAGTTTCATGTAAAAGACTTTCAGCTACTGCTCGCTGTCTCCCTTTGCCCCTTCCTTTCTGCTCTTACTAGCATCGCTGCAGTTTCTGTGTGCCATGGACCCTGATTTAATTCAAGTAGAGTGAACCGGGGAGGCGAAACTGCGTGGTCTAACCTCTAAGGAGTGACAAAAAAGCGGACCTAATCATGAAGGGTAGGGGCTCGTTTTATGACATTGTTCAGCATTTTATATATATTTTTTTTCAGTTTTTTATAACGAAAAGGACTACTTGACTAATAAAGCATGTTGAAGGAAAAGAGGCTCTTTATAATTACGCGTGTAAACCCGCCCCTTCTACTTCCTTCCATGTAGAGATCGGTTTAATATATTACATAATGTGAGGCACTCATATCTTTTGCAGTGTAGCAATTATTTAAACAAATACATATCCACGTTGTTAAACAGGTGATCTTGTGTAAATTATTTCTTTAAAATCCTCTTCCAGATGAGTAGGATACAGGGTGTAGGCACCTCTTTCCATTTTCTTGAAGTGTCATTTTTCCCTATGCCCATCACATCTAATAGTATTTTCCCTGACTTTTTATTTTCTCATACATATTTTTGCAACAATGGGTAAAGAGTTTTCTATTAGTTATGCATGACTTTAAATGAAAATGGAACTAAATAGTTGGAAGCAAAGTTGTCTTACCTGGAATTGCTTATTACACCATAGTAAAATTTTGCAGAAGTGGGACAGCAATTTAAAAAAATAAATAAATTTTTCTCATAGTGAAACTTCCAGAACAAGGTTTTGTATATTTTTGAAAGTAATTGGCTTGTGGAAATATGAGGGAAAGCCCTTTCATAGATGCATAGCAGAGCAAAGAAGTGAAGGAGGAGGAAGAAATTACTGTGCAGAAACATCTGGTGTGTCAGACTTACAAGAATAGTAGAATTTGTGGGATTATGAAACCCTCTGAATAGTATGATGACTTAAAAGTGTGACAGGCATGTGATCACCAGTGTTAGGAATAATGCAGTTTACACATAGTGCACGTAAACTGAAAATCTATATTTAAACCAAGTTCCCATTTTATTTTACTGTAACTGCCTGTTTGAAATCGCATGTTTAAAAAAAAAAAAAAAAGTTTATTTGATAATTAAAGGATATGTTGGTCTTACAGTGTCAAAAAGGCTAATTGGGTCCCTGCAATTGTAAATATGTGGTGGATTCCTAACATCTATCTACCTGCTTAATTTGTACTAAACGTTTAGCCTGTCAGTCTGTTGATCCATCATTGTATCAGTTCAGCCAGAAAGGCAGTAACAGTTTTGAAGATGGCTAGTCAAATGTTCATAATGTTGTAGATGGAGGAAGGCATTGCTGAGAATTTGGTTGTTGAAGTGTAGCTATAAAACAAAGTCACACTGAAAATGTTTTCAGAAATGAAAAAGGATAGAATAGGGATTATAGATGGCACTATGTTTCAATTTAGATTATTATTAAGTGTTTACAAAAATTAAATTTTAATAAATTTAGTTGGAGTGGTCTTCAATTTTTCTATATTAGCTACAGCACGAGTGGCTATTGGTGATACAGTGGTTCAGGAAAAAAAATAGTATGAAGTTGCACATCTAATGTCTAGAAGAGAGTGGGCAGCACTTTGTCAAAGTGAAATTTTAAGATAAAGAAAAAAAAACCTTGGTAATATTTGCAGTCTTGCTTGCTGGCAACTAGGTTTTAAAATGTGTGTAATATAAATGCCCCCCCCCCCCTTTTAAAAAAAATTATATTCATGCAGTGCCTTCGGTTGATCTCCATTAAATGCTTCAGGTTTATGTTTCCTCTCCATTCTGTGGTATTTGCCTTTTTCACACTCTTTGCAGAGCACCGTTGTGCTGTTTCAGAGTGTTAGCATGACATTCTGTGACTCATCATTCTGTCTTCAGACCCCTTGGCAAAATAGGCTCCCACCCCCCATTTCCTGATAAAACTGTGACTCTTCTTGTACTTGCTCACATGTGTTGTAGCCAGACTGCAGAGCACCTCCACCCTTCTCTTCCTTTTTTTTTCTGCAGTACTCAGTACAAACTTTATAGTATTCAAATTTGCTGTGATAGGGACAGGTTTGGATGTTGTTGGTTATTTTTCAGCAGTTGGTCTTGGCTTCAGTTCTGTAGCTCTGCAACATTAAATAGAAACTCGTAAATGGTCAGTCAGTTTTCTGGAACAGTTTTTAAGTAGTGGTCATTCTAGTTGAGGCTCAAGTTTAGATGTGATTGTTTGTGAATATGTGGTTATTTATTTATTTTAACTGTGAAGTTAGTTAAGGCTTGATGATACTAGTTACAGCAGCAAATTATGGTGCCAAATTTTTAACGGCTGTTTTTGTATTGGATTTATGTTTTAAATATTTTTTTTAATTATTATTTTTTGCATACAGTAGGTGCTACCTACCTACTACCCTTACAAATTTAAGGGTAGTGTATACCCTTACATTTGATTAACTAAAATGCTGTAACAGTAAGCAGTTTAAGGGTGGCATTTTTTGTTTGTTTTTTATTATCAGTTTTGTGTTTGATTTGTTATCACAGTTTCTGTATATATGTTCAGTGGTGGGGAAAAGTGCACTTTTGAGGCCATCCTTAAGTAAGGTCATGTGTTGTGAACACTAAAGTGATTTGGCTGGTCTGTGTTCATAATGTTAGTAGTTAGAATAGTTGGATGTGGTTCTCTTTATTTTATTTTTATTTTTTTATTTTTACGTTGGGTTGCGACTCCGACAGCATGTTTAGAAAGATGTCAGCTGTTATATTACCGGTGAATTATCTATTTGATTACATTTGAGGTAGTAATATGATAACCTGCTGCAGTACCAGCAGTAAGATTTGACATAGCAAGAGTCTGCCTCCTGACTAGACGCATGGTGTTTTCATTGGTGTTTTTCTGCAGCACCAACTTTTTTCTTTTTCTTTTTTTTTCCACCTGAAGGTTCTGGAGTATCTCACAGTATTAACTAGTATGCAGTTAGATTTGAAAGATTTCTGATTATCCAAAATATATTCAAAGCTGTTTTATATTACGTTTTTATTTTATTGGCCTTAAGTAAATTATACCTCACCCACTGCCCCCAGTCGGGCAATGTGTTTGTGTACACAAAAACCAGATATTTTCACAGAGGGTGACAAATGTCTTCTTTAGTCAGTGTTAAAAGTTTTACTTTGGTTTATTTCCAACAGTAATATCAACACTTGTAATTTTGGGTTTACTGCTGTATCTTGTGTTGATTTGCTGGTGTGTAACTGTCACTATAATTGTATAGTAAGTAGATAAGTCAAGCCTGGCAAGGAACATGGTGAAGTCAACAAACATTAATCTTTCTTGTAATGATTTTTTTTTGTCCTAACTCGCACAATAATCATAATGCATTCTGTTTTTTATATTTTTAATTTATTTGCATCATTGTCTAAAGTCAGCTAACTGGAACAAACCTTTACATTACTGGAAAGCCTTATTTGTTTTGGCAGATTAACACACTTTTTTTTTTTTTTTTTTTTTTCTTTTTAATCACAAAA
>VUQJ01001350.1:0-13979 GCA_015108635.1 Andinoacara biseriatus
ATTGGAGATGTGTTTTAAAAGTAGTGGTAATAGGCCAGTAAGAGGCTTTATATCGTTACACCTACAGGCACCAAAGTTTGGCGAGGTATAATTAAATGCAGCGTTGTCATTTCACACACAATATGTGTTTTGGTTGTTTGCATTTCTTATGGTAACATTTTAGCTCAGCAGTGCAATTTCTGAGATTCAGGGCTAAAGCAACGCTGACAGAAGAGCCCAATGGGGCAAGCAGCACAAGCAATCAGACAATCAGAGAAGTTATCAACAAACTGAGAGATATCTGATTTGGTAGCAACAAGCAAATGTTAAAATGACTAAAAAGACTAAGTTAGACTCTTCTCTTCTCTTCTCTTCTCTTCTCTTCTCTTCTCTTCTCTTCTCTTCTCTTCTCTTCTCTTCCTCAGCCCAGAGGGGGTGGGTGCAAACAGTTTAGAGTTGTTTGAGGATCAGTTTGTGTTTATGGCTGCCATCTAGCGAGGTAGTTGTTCAAAGATTGTATATAATAAAGCAGTGCGAGTGCACACAGAAACACAGACTAAAGGAGCACATGGCAAGCAGCACAGAGTGAGGCAGGGTAGTTTCTCTAATACGATGATTGTATGTTTGTCCCTACCAGTTGTCAGGCCACTGCATCAGCCCACCACTGTAATGACAGCTTGTCATACTAAAGTGGCCCACCTTCTTCACCTTCTTTCAAAACACAAGTAAAAAGTGATTTTCTTTCTTTCTTTCTTTCTTTCTTTCTTTCTTTCTTTCTTTCT
The DNA here is from genome assembly GCA_015108635.1 of Andinoacara biseriatus. Taxonomy (NCBI): domain Eukaryota; kingdom Metazoa; phylum Chordata; class Actinopteri; order Cichliformes; family Cichlidae; genus Andinoacara; species Andinoacara biseriatus. The sequence continues at coordinate 762 of VUQJ01001350.1, forward strand.
TTCTTTTCTGTTCTCACCATGCCTTCACATATTTATCTGTGCCTTCCTTCAAGAATTGATAAATAAAAAAAGAAATAGGATTGAAAAGAAAGTGAACATAACAGGGATCGACTTGGAAATGGATACAAGCAAGGTGGACATTATTTGTGTGTGTGTGTGTGTGTGTGTGTGTGTGTGTGTTCTCGTTCAGTGAGAGACACCTAAATAGAATATTTGATGTCTCCAGGAACTAAACAGCCACTTTTGCCACAAATGGTCAGTTTTATTATGTGCATTACTGCTAAAATATGAACCTAAATATATCAGCTAACATTATTTGCAGTAAAGGGTTTAACCTCATTTACTATGGATTTTTTTGTTTACTGTTTTTCTTGAAAAAAGCTGAAGCTTCATCCATTTCTCCCGAAAATTCTACAAAATATCTAACAAATGGACAAAAAAAAGTTTTTCATGACATTCAGTAAGTTTGTTCGTACAAAATGACGATTCAGTACTTATACCTCGTCTACACAATACGTGATACATTATGCTATTCGACATGAAACAATAAGCTTATTTGCTAATTACTTGACTTTATTGGTATGTTATTAAGCTTTAATACCTATTTCTATGACGCGTATCAAAAATGTTGAAGATGGCAAAAAGAAAATGAAATTTAATATCATTTTCTTTACCAGAACTAAGCACAACAGCTAATACTAAAATGTGATTACTGCACTTATTTACTGTAATCATCTCATAACACACTGCTTACATCTTTAAACCCATTGTGAATAAGCGTAAAGAACAGGGAAAACACGTTCAAGCTCTTTCCACTTTATATACATTTCTTTAAAGACCTAAAAACCTAAAGAATTGATTAAAAAGAGACCCAACCCCTTCTCTCTCTCTTCACACTCATCTGAAGAGCAGACAAGCACAATAAGACTGCTCTTTCAGCACTGAGCCATCGCTACATAGCACCATAATTATACTGATAACATACATACATAAATGCATTCAACCTCTCGCTCGGCACAGCGCACTGGCTGTGATTTCTTAATCTTCTTTCCTCTTCTCCTCTCCTCTGCATGCGTGTCTTCCTTTTTATTCTTTTTATTCCTCCCCCTTCGACTGCCATTATTTTTCATTTATAAGCACAGTTAGAGAGCGCGAGAGAGCAGAGAGGGGGGGGGAAAGACAAGATAGAGGGAAAAAGGAAGAAGAAACTGGGATGGAGAATGGAAAGATAGATGAGAAATTGAGAGAGAAGGGAAAAAGCGGCTGAGATCTTTTGGCACTTAAACTCTTTCGCTTAATGGTACTCAGAGGGATTGACGGTCAAAAGGAGGGGCCACAAAAGAGCATAAAGAGTGAGAAAGGAGAGATTAAATCATCACCATCACATCATCTACTTAAATGGTTCTACTCTCTTTTTCTGTCACCACTGTTTTTTTCTCCCATAGACACAGAACATAGACACCCTCTTGTGATCTCTTTCCTTTCCATTATGCTTTTCCTCCATTTACATTTTTCTCTGTCCCGCTTATTCTAGCACCTGATACTGTCTGTGCATCTGTCTCTCCCTCTGTATTCTTCCACAGACTCTCTCCCTATCCCTTTTTAACTAATTTTCTCTTTCTTGATTTGTGTCCAAACCTTTCTCACAGCGTCAGCCTCGTTCCAAACTGAAGGCCCACCTTAGCATCAGATAAATGGATTTATAGACACTGGTGAATACCACAAAGCTACAAGAAATGGAGTCACTGAATTAGAAGAACTTGCAGAAATGGTTTAATATATGATGAAAAAGGTGAAAAGGGCCAAAGCATTCTATATCATAAATGTCATTTCACTTTTTGAAAGGCAAAATTTTAAGGGAAGAGAGTGTTTCCCACCTCACAGTGCGTACGTTTTTCAAAAGGATGAGGTCAGCCTCATCAGCCTTCTTTCTGCATATCAGGCACATTAAAGCTGAGCTGCAATTAAAAGAAAAACTGGTGTTTGTCAGTTGACAATCATCTGTCACTGCAGTTCTGCAACTACCCTTTTCTTTCCCCATTCTGTCTGTCTTTTGCATTAGCTGTCTCCCTGTCTGCCTTTCAGTTTTCCTGTCTATATCCATTCTTCATTCCCCCACCTGAACGGCTCCCCATTCTCCAACCAGGCACTGTCTGTGTTTTATGGGTCCCTGTAGAACGGGGATCTTTTACAGGCCGACTGGACTTTAGAAGCCCCTCGTTTAGCAGCATCCTGCCTTAATTAAAAACCCCTTTTGTGCTTTCTGCTTTTAACAATGAAAGGGGAGAGAGAAAGGAGGGAGGGCAGGGTTAGAGAGACAGAGAGTAGTAATGCGTAGAGGAAGAGAAAGAGTGGGCAGAGATAGAGAAAGAGAGACAGTCAGAGATGGCAGTGAATAGAAAGTGATAGGGAGAGAGGCAGATAGATAGTAAGGTAGACAAAGGGAAGGATGGAGAGATATAGACAAAGAGAAGATAGCCGTTAATTACAACTGCCATTAACAAGACACCAGCCTCCTTAGGGAGAGGAAGAAGGAAAAGCAAGAGAGAAAAGAGGGAGATAGGAAGGGAAGGAGAATGTAAGAATAGTACTACAGTGATATTCAGGTACTGATTAGAGATTTATTTAATACATATATAAATATACATAAATGTATTGTTTTGTATTGCACAGCTTTTAGGAACTTTTGAAGATGTAAATGCCACTCTGCTTGAATATGACGGTGTATGAATCTATGTATCTTTGTGTATGTGCTGTCTTTGGGATGACTGAGCAGCAGAGGAGCTGCTTACTGATTACCTTCATGTAGAACAAGCTGCTATTGACTGGAGGGTGACGGATGAGCTCAGCCTCGAGCACGGGGATGTGTTTGCGGTACAATAGATGCCGCTCCACTTCTCTCGTGGATGTGGGTTACTATTGCACAGCACATCATCAATAGGGTAAAACTAACCTGTCTCACGACGGTCTAATCCCAGCTCACTTTCCCTATTAGTGGGTGAACAATCCAATGCTTGGAATTATGCATCACAATGATAGGAAGAGCCGACTTCGAAGGATAAAAAAATCGACGTTGCTATGAACGCTTGACCACCACAAGCCAGTAATCTCTGTGTTAACTTTTCTGACACCTCCTGCTTATAACCCAAAGAGCCAGAAGGATTGTGAGGCCCCGCTTTTACGGACTGTATTCATACTGAAAATCAACATCAAATGAGCTTTTGGCCTTCTGCTCTACGGGAGGTTTCTGTCCTCATTGGACAATGAACCACAGTGTATTTGTATCATTTAATTTGACTAAATATGACTGTGCTTCTGCTTTCTCATATGCAATTCCTCAAATTTTCTGCACCCATGATTGTCTCACTTCATATTTACATTTTTTTTTTCTCTCTTGTTCTGTCTCACTCTCTCAGGCTTCTCTGCAGAATGTCCAGTAAGGAGCGCCACCTTGAGTCCAGTTGTCCGTCCTCTTATATAAAGACTGAGCCGTCTAGTCCTGCCTCCCTGACTGATAGTCTAAACCATCACTCTCCTGGTGGCTCCAGTGACGCCTCAGGTTCATATTCGTCCACGATGAACGGTCACCCCAATGGCTTAGACTCCCCAAGCCTTTATGGCTCCAGCGCAGGGCCCCTAGGACCTGCTGGAGGCCCTGGATCAAAGCGTTACGAGGACTGTTCATCAACTATCACGGAAGATTCACAAATTAAGTGCGAATACATGTTGAATTCCATGCCCAAGAGGTTGTGTCTCGTGTGCGGGGACATTGCATCCGGATACCACTACGGAGTGGCATCCTGTGAGGCCTGCAAGGCCTTCTTCAAACGCACCATCCAAGGTTAGTTTCTATTGAAAGTTTGTGTCTGCAATTATCCCTGTTTCTCTTGTTTACATTTCGCTCTCATTGTCTTGCCTCTTGCTGTTTACGCTCCACCATCTATTGTCTAATAGACTATTTTGTCTTTTTCAGTTTTTCTCTGATATTTTATATTATATTATATTTTATATTTCTCTGATTATTCGTCTGTTCTCCCATCGGCCTTTTCATCAAAATTAGTGAAATCATGGTGGTCTGTATTGTTTACGATTACACTAGAATATTTGTCTTTTTTTTTTTTTAAAGTAGATGAAACAATAACATGTGACCCATTTGATAATTTCTTAAAAACCGTAATTAATATAAATAATACACATTATTGATACATAAGTAAGTACCTTAAAATTTTAAACAAAATAGGTTGACTGCAAAGTTGGCAAGGTCAAATGTTGAATGCTCCTTTAAAACTTTCAGAAAAATCCTCCACATATATAGATCTAAAACCTTGATTTGGTAAAATTAATATTTATGCTATACAAAAAGGAGCAGGCTAATCAAATTACACACTCTCAGAGATGCACACATACCTGAACTAAATTCAGGACATATGATGAACGCCCCAGGCCAGACGTAAACCCAGATTTTTATAAGGTACATGTCTCCTCCTCTTCTGCTAAGTGAGCCACCAGGACACCCACACAGCCTATTTTTTCTTCTCCCTTCACCCATTCTCTTTCCATCACACAGGAGCACACACACACACACACACACACTCACATTTAGATATTCAGCAACCCCCAGATGCCACACTCATTTATACCCTCAACCTTGATCTGTTCTTCATCGGCAACAAAGAATAATTTTGGAGTCGTGCTTGCATTCCCAGTTCTGGCTTCTTATTTATCACAGGAGGCAGTTTAGTTATAAGCTTGTTGTCTGTGAGATAACGTAGAGTCAGGGTTAGGTCAAGGGTCATGTCTAAAGGTCAGGAGTTCATGGGTAGAGAAGGGATAGAGAACAATCCACATGATGAGAGGAGTGCCAGGAAGGAAGTATGGTAATCCCTTGGTCAACTCTTGTGCTAGAACCTTTTCTGGGATGTATACAGATATTTGGACTTTACTCTTCCAATTTTTTTGGATATATACATTATACTCTTATCTTTATCAGCATTACAGCATATTCTTCACTCTATAAAAAAAAGTTTCCTCTCAAGCATACCAGTTAGTCAGCTGTTTGTTCAAAAACTGAGAGTTAAAATTTAAAGATTTTGTTTAATAATGTTAAAATATGATTTTTATGTGATTTCACAAACATATGAGAAGATTTGCAACTTGACTGATGATTTCCATTTTGTTCTTTTTCCATATGAATATAAAATATCTAATAGAAGCCAACTGTCAGCAGGACAGCCCTCTTGTTAGTCAGTCTGCTACCGCAATAACCAAACTTCTAGTCAGCCAGCCATCATCGATCCATTGAGTCAGTCAGTCATATCAGACAGGATTCATCTATCTGCCTTTCCATCCATCCACCTATCTGTCGGTGCTTTCTTTTGCCTCTGATAAGCAGCTTTCCCAGTAAAGCCCCAGAGACAGAGACAGAAAGATGTGAGGGGGTGGAAGTCCTACATTTACAAGATGGTCACCACTACCTAGAAATGACCTGTATGTGTTTATTATGGGATGAGATCAGGACACAGTGCAGTCCTGACAAATAGATTAGAGAACACACATGCAGAGATAAAGGCAGAGACACGCATACACACACAAACTCATAGAAGCTCAGTCAAACATACTGTAGACATCAACACACAACCTTGTAGTATTTCTGTGTATAGGTTTAACCTCTATTTCGTCTGTCACTGCTGTGGTGTCACATAGTTTAGGCAGTTTGCTAAAGATTAGGATAGCCCACATAACATAGATAATGATGCTGTGTTGACTGGAAAACGGCTTTGAAATGTGGCATTAAATTGCTCTAAAGCAATGCAGCGTCCCTCTCTCTGTTAACTTAATTTTTGGGCTTTTTTTTTCTTTTTTTAATGTATTTGAAATACACCTTTTCCTGTTGCAGATATGTTACACATTATGAAGGTCAAAGTTAGAGGTTGTGGGTCAAACCTTTGGTAAAGCAAATCAGGACCATCATTAAAGGTTTTGATGAAACACTGGCTACAGTTGTTCGTGAGGGAAAATATGGAAAGCCATATTTAAAACATGCTTAAATGAGAATAGTTCTCATCCTATTTAAAAAGACACCATATTGATATTTTAATGGCTCGGATGATTTTTTTAAATCAATTTCAATGTTATATGGCTGTGTTTATCCAATGATTTGGTTGGAGTTTTAGTATTTATTGCTATAAATTCACACTAGCTGCTTTCCAACCTTGGACGGACACGACTTTGTTCAGATTTTAGTAAGGAAATGTACTAATACATTGTATTTTTTAGGAAAAGATTTTACCTTATTATTGTGCTGCAGCACTACTGTTAATCATTTGTTGCAAACTGAGCTTTCTTTGATCCACTGGAACAATTGGGTCATGACATTATCTTTGGCTACCACACACAGCATCTCCTCCTCAGATACTGTGGATGTTCAGTGTCCGTGTGTGGGCTTCTGTTCATCCAATTGCAAGTTTATGTGCACGTCTGTGCACATATTCCTATGCATGGTTGTGTGTTAGTGTGTCCTGGCAGGAAAGCAGGGCCAGCCTCAGATGGGCAGCAGCAGACATATTGGTATGTTTCAACCCATTAGCCAATAAAACCGCAGGTAATCACCAAAAAAACACCTCCAGCTGGACAGGGAGGAGAGCATGGGGTGGGAGAGGAAAGGAGAAGAGTGGAGAGAAGAGGTACAGATAAACAATAAGTTGAGACAAGGAATGGGAGAAAAGGGGGAAAGGGGAGGGTGGACTGGGCACATGGATGTAGGAAGGAATTAGAGGTATGTGTGTGCTGGCACATTTGTGCATGTGTGTGTCGCAGCGTGGAGGAAGTGGCTCTGGCAGCTGCTGTTTCTGTGGCGTCAGTCCAGCGACACCTGACAACCTGCATCTATCACTCCCTTATTGAGAGAGGGGGATAAAGGGGAGTGAAGAGGAGGGCAAAGTATGGAAAAGGGAGGTATAGGGCAATGAAATGGAAAAATAGAGCCAACAAGAGTGGAAAAAAAAACCCAAGGTGGTGGAGAGCAGAAAAGAGCGAAATGGAAAGGGCGATGGTGATATTAACAAAAAGAATATTCAAAATGGGCAGTGAAAATGGTAGAACACACGTCTCTGTTGATTCATTAATAAACACATTCATCAATAGTTCAGAAGGCATAAATGCATATTTGTATGTTTATATTTTAAAAATTTATTTTACAAAAATTTGGCTGAGAACCTTTATCCGTTTTGCAGTTCTACTCTGCCTCCTCCCTGTATTTTCTGTTGCTCATTCTATAAAAAAAGCCAAAGCACCAAGACAAAAGGCATATGGGAAAGGGGGTTATAGGTGTGATGTTAGGACAGACAAAAGAGATACAGCATAGAGGATGGCAAGCCAAAACACACACTAACATTCGCATTACACGATCAGTACAATAGTGGTCAATTGTCATGCAGCAGGTGGACACACACACATCTCAAAGGAGATTGCAGGGGATTTAAGGCCCTCATATATCCCTGTCATTCACATAAACACACACATACAAGGCCACTTGTTTTACACCAGAGCCTCCAAGAACCTCTCTGATCTAAACTCGTTCTTATGCACAGTAAGGCACATAAAGAAATAAAGACACACGTGTGCAGAGAGCTATGAGATTCGGTTCTAAACCTTTCAAATGTAATTCCTGCCCTATAGACCTACTCTGATACATGTATATGTGTCTGAGCATGCAAACATATACAGCTAGTATGTTTCTCTGTTACACCATGAGATGTATAGGCCTAATGTAAGACTACTAAAAAGTATTTGAATAAGACCTACGTAAACTGCATTTGAGATAAATATGTTTGTTATTAAAATCCACATTTGTGCTAGGTACTGTTGAGGTAAAATACTGATTCATTGTTGCAGACTGACCTTTCTTTGAGCCACTGAAGTTCCACAGAAACATCTGAGAACCTGAAGTTTCCCAGATGTTGTTTCTGTCAATGCTGTCACTTTAATCAACCAATATGGGTTTTTATTATTTTAGTTTTTATTATTATTAATACTTCCCTCCACAGTACTAATCAGCATGTGTAGCTGTCAACATTTTTCACCAGCGTGAGGGTTTAAAATATTTAATCTTAATGGTACCAGCTATATAAGTGGCTCTTTACTGCAGTTATCAATTTAGCAGCCCCTCCATGTTTCCTTGAAATGGCAAGGCCTATTAACTCATTCAGATTCTATTTCATTAGCACATTTAGCCTTAGTGCTAAGTAAGTGTCCTTCTTAATTGCTGAATTATTCTGCTCCTCATGTATCATCAGCATGTAAAGGTTGTGTATAAGCTAACTAGTCCCACTAATAGTGCCCATTAGACTGTAAGGGTTCCCTCAGCATTTAGCATGTTTAGCCTTTACTTTAACTAACAAGGCCAATTAATGGGTGTCTTGTTACCCATTAAGAAGTGTTTGTGCATTTAGCGTTTTCCCAAGCTAACTAGCCCCTTAATCAGGCCAGTAATGAGAAAACATCCTCTCCACAGCAGCAGTCAATAGTAATCACTGTTTACTCTGTTTCTGAGGGAGATGTATTGGCTTGCTGGAATACTGTAGCTGTCAGGTGGGCACTGGCGAAAGAGGAAAAGGATAAATTTCTTTTCACATCCGAACACAGGTTCTTAATACTGTTAAATAAACCTGAACATAGAAACAAGTTGGGCAGTCTGTAACAATCCAAGCTGTTTCAACAAATCCATAACTGTGTTTTCTTCTGAACTGGGAGTAAGCAAATCACTAAGTGGAGGAAATGAGCAGAAATTGAGCTGCAAATGAGAAGACTAACACAAGTGAGACTGAAAAAAATGAGAGAGAATGGCCACAGAGCCAGAGTATATGGTAAAATCCATTGTTTAGATATTGCAGTAAAGTGCAGAGGATTAAAATAAAAAATGACAGTATAGTGATAGGAAGATATTGAAGTATGTTGGGAAAGAGAAGCAAGTATATTACCCACAAAAAAAAAATAGAAGGAATTGTTAGAAACTCTTGAATTTAAGGCAAACATGCTATTAGACTCACGCTAAGGGTGGTGTTTTTGTTGGCCAAGGCTGTGAAGTTAATAGACTTAACAAAGGTTGACTCCTTGCCTATCTAAAGGCCACTCCAAACCGTATTTTTTAATCATTTCATCAGTTGGTGCTCTGTGTGACATTGCACACATATGACATCAGGTCAGATGTTTTGTGACTAACACTTGCAATGCAAGCATCAAAGCCTTCTTTCATTGCAGGTTAAGTCTGTGCAGAATGTGTTGACACATTGCTCCTGTCAAGTGGTTATATGCCAGTTTTATCTGACACAGCCTGCAATGTCTGTACACTTTCAGATCAAAATACAGCAGAACTGTCAAAGTTCAAGACAGAGGTAGCTCAATCCATCTATCCATCCATCTATTTTTTTAGCTGCTTATCCAGCTAGGGTCAAAGGGATGCTGGAGCATATCCCAGTTGCTACAGGGCAAGAGGCAGGGTACATCCTGTACAGGTCCCTAGTCATATGGCTAACACAGAAAGGCAGACAACCACCCACTCCTCTGGCCAATTTAAAATCAGCAATTAACCTCTGGAAGGAAACTGGAGCGCCTGGAGGAAACCCATACGGGCACAAAGAGAACATAAAAAGGCCACAGCCACCAAGAAGGACCGAACATGCATCAGTGCTAATCACTGTACCACCAACCCAATCTATATTCATCATATTCATATGTTTTATTTTATTATTATTGTATTAGATTTACTGTAGACGTGTGTGTGTTCCCTCTGTGCGTGTTGATGCATCTATCTGAAATGAAACCTTTCTGTCTATCTTTCTCCAACATGTCTACATGCCACAGGCAACATCGAATACAGCTGTCCAGCCACCAATGAGTGCGAGATTACCAAGAGGAGACGCAAGTCGTGCCAGGCCTGCCGCTTCATGAAGTGTCTGACTGTCGGCATGCTGAGGGAGGGTAAGGGAAAAGGTCTCTTCTTTATATTTCTCAGCTAAATGTGCTACATGTAGTATTTTAACATCAATTAGATATTCTGCATCTTAAGCACATTTTCACTTCATATTGTATTAACTTTAAACAAACTGGGCTTTTGTTGAAAAGAGCTGCAGTTTCAATACGGCACTTTGGAAGCCGCCTATTACTGTATAATATGGTTTTATTCTTTTACAGAAAATATATCAAAAGTAAACATTTGTATGACCGTGTTTATGTTGAACAATGCTGCGTGAATTTTCTTGCACATTTCCGTCTCTTTTTTACCTTTGTTTGGTAAAACAAAGGTACCTTTGGTTTTTCATATATTGTGTCTCTATCACATATCATTGAGCTGCATTTTTCCCTGCTTTCTGTGCTTGTGTGTGTTTACCTTTGGCCTCCAAATTCACGAGTTACATACTGAGGTTTATGAGGGCACGTACACATTGAGACCCATAAACTGACCCTGTATACATGCCTTTACTTTTAGTTTACCCAAATAAAGATACAAATTTCAGGTTAACCGCAGCACTGAGCGGTTGTTCGGTGGTGTTGAAAGGTTAACAAAAAACAAGCAGTATTATCTGCCCCCACACCACTTTGATTAAATACATTCACTCTCTCATTTTCACACTCCCATGTTGCCTTTTGCCTCTTTCTCTCCCTCTTGTCTGCCCACCTCTGACCTTTTTACTCCCACTGCACTTCCAACGATGAAAGGAGAGAGAGGAGTGGTGAGCGTTAAGGAGGAAGGCTGATAGAGAGAAAGAGGGATAGAGGAAGGGGGGAAGGTGGGAAAAACCGAGGGGAGGAGCACGAGGAACGGATGGGGGAGAAGAGATTGATTTATAGGAGCAGAGGAGAGGGACCAAGGGAGGATGAGAGGCAGGGGGAGGATGGTTGAATGAAGCAGAAAGTGTGTGAGAGAGAAAGAGTAGAAGAGAGGAGGGTCAAGGTTGTAATTGATGGGAGACCTGGCCTACGCCCCCTTCCTTACAGTGGTCAGGGAGCATGCCTGTGCTGATGCCTGCCAGCCCTTCCTCCATCCATTCCTGTCTTCATCTATCCCTACTATTCCCCCCCTCATTATTACTGTACTTTTCTTTCTGATGCTTTTCTTACATCTTTCATCCATTATCCTCTTCATTCTCTGTTTTTTTATTTATTTATTTACATTTTGGTATCCTGTCAGGACCAAATTGATCATATGTGCTGGTTTTTGTCAATTCAGACATCATAATGTGAAATTGTTACAGGTTTGTAACAAATACAGTATAATAATAAAATAAATAAAACTTTTCACTGCCAGATACCCAAGTTTCTATTCAGTGTTAAAGCATGCTCATCTCTGCCTCTCTTTCCTTCTTTCTCTCACATGCACTCACAGAAAGAGACGCACAAACACACACTTACACACACACACTTACACACACACACACGCACACGCACTCCCAACAAGCTGCTGTCGTAGCGTTTGTTCTCCCAGTTGATCTGACATAGGCAGAACCTATGTCTCATCTCCTGTTTTGTCTCGAGTATGTGTATGTGGCCACAAACACACACACACACATGTGTAATAGCATGTATTATTGGCAGCTTCACAAGTTTACACAGCTGAGACTGCATCCTCCTGCTTGACACAGAGACCACATTACCCTTGTCTCAAAAGTCCGCCGCGGCACTTTGTGCGCAAGAGAGTATTTCCATTAATATTTCACTATTAATACAACCTTTGTATATTTTTTAACACAGACTTTGTGTAGACATTTGAATCTGTAGGAAACAAAACTAGAGACGCTGACATGCTCAAGTACTTAAGTCTCAAAGATAACCGCTCATTTTATTGTAAAGGAATGTGCTATAAGTAGCAGAGGGACGTTGTATCTGTGTTTTTCTGTCCCAAGCAGGCAAACAAATAGCTGCCTTTTGTTGCCTCTGCTTCTGTACTCTATACATATATATCATGCACACACACGTTGGCTCACATATCTATACATCAACATGACAGACCACAGCCACCCCATTTGTTGTGCAATGTGTAAATTTTATACAGGGGTTCCCGGTCTACATATGACTAAAAGTCATTTGGAAAATTGATACATCCATTTCCCTCTATTTCCATGTTTTAATTCCTTTTGAACCCTTGGGAAATTTGAAATGATCAACAGCTGTATAAAAGAATTGAATATTTCCCTCCACCTTAGCTTTATTCTGCTGGAGGTGCTCAGTTAAAATATACAAATTATTGTCATTTTTAAAGAATCCATGAGTCCTGCCAATTTCCTCAAATATCCACTTGATTTTTTTTCTTAAAGTTGGCCAAGAAATTAAACCCATCATGACCCATACCTATAAAATATTTCTCATACAATCTCAGAAACTTAAAAGGCCATATTTCTGATTGCAAAACTGTAACTTTTTTCCTTTTGCGTTTATGTTATTTTTTGCTTTGTTTCCAAAAAAGGTGAGTTTATTAAAGAGTTGATGTGCATTTTTAGAAGTCTAGGACATCTTCTCATCATTTTACATCAGCTAGAGATATGTTAAGACCAGTGTACAAAGGATTGTCGGTTAAGCATCTCACTAAATCGAACACTCAATCTAGTTTACACACAAAAAAACACCCCACTAATTTAGGAGCATTAACTACTGCGTGTCATACAGCCCTTCTGGTTGTAAGCAGTGTTACTGCAAAACTGCATAGATAATAATGGTAAGTGGCTAGATCAGTTAGTATCAGTGCTAACTGTGGTTGTCAGGGGCAAGCTCACGGGAGAAAGGTGAAGATAACGTGGTAAGGGTGGAGTGGGCAGGAGAACATGGAGCAGTGTGTGTCTGTGCGTTTGCGTGGACGCTGTAGTTTACCCCTTAGGGCAAGATCTGCCTCAAATTAGCTTTGTCGCCTTGGGAGACAGAGAGGGTGAGATGAAGAGCAAGTGAGGCAGCAAGGAAGTGTGTGTGTGTTTGTGAGAGATTGAGAAAGAGGGGGGAGAACAAGAGGCCAGAGGGTCAGTAAACCAGCTCAGAGTTGAGTTCTTTCTTTACATGTTCTTTTAAACACACACCTGGTCATGTGAATACACTCACGCTTGTCCATGTGAAATATTGGATTTTCTCAGCCACTGCTGTGAGGGCGAGAGGAGGCAAGAGGAGCAAGCGAGCAGGGGATAAACTGAAGGAATACAGGGCGCCCACCCACCAATATGTAGCAGCTAATTTCTG
>VUQJ01001354.1:0-12467 GCA_015108635.1 Andinoacara biseriatus
GGAACTTGATGGGTGTGTGTGGGTGTGTGTGTGTGTGTGTGTGTGTGTGTTTTTATATATATATATATATATATATATATATATATAAAAATACTGTTTCCATGAGTTGTTTCAATGGTTGATAATTTATATGACTTTATATGACTTTTTTGTGCATTCTTAATCAACATGTTCTAAAAGTCATGAGTCTAAAACAATGGCCTCGGCATCAGTGACTAAGACTGACAGTAGTTCTGTACAATTAATCTCAATCACATTACTGCATTGTTATAATACCACTTACACCATTGTAGTTTTTTTGGCACCACAGTATGAAGTCTTCCAGCATTAGTTATTCAAATTAAACAAATACGCACAGTACGAACAGTAAGAGAAGCCTTCAGTAAATCTAGGTGTTTATCTTAAGTTGCTTCTGAAGGTGAAAAGCTAATCACTCCAAAGCAAAGAAAGTGTCCTTTGTTCACTCCTAGGCACAGCAAGGAGATGTATCAGAAGCCTTTAGCTGTGTAGATCAGTTAAGAGTCATGGATGACAGTGACCAGGATGTTTCCAGATGCAACCAACACTGACATTAATCAACCACAAAACCACTGACAGGTGGGGTGAATAATATTAGTTGCCTTGTAACAGTTACACCTGTCAAGGGGTGCTAAATTAGGCGACAAGTCAACAGTCACCTGTTGAAGGTGGTGTGATGGAAACAGGAAATTATTTGCAACAAGAGTGAAATTGTGATAGACAATAGAGTTACAAAATTGGGTCATAATCTCAATAACAGTAGGTCTTAATGGGGTCTTTCGTGCATGTAGTAGTTGTACCAACGAAAAGTGGTCCAACCTGTGCCAGCGTCATTGGTGCCCATATCCTGTGTTATCAATTTAACAGTTTAGCTCAATAGTGACTTTGAATAAGTGTGTTTGGTAATGTTTTTTGAAAATTTGGAATTCAAAAATAACATATGTATAAAGACCCTACAATGATGCCTTGATTACAATTAATGATTTTTTAAATTAGTTTTTTTGGTTCTTGCCCTCATAGTTACCTGACAAGGTCTGTACTGTAAAGAAAGCTACTCTTGGCTGGTACCTTGTCACGAGGGGTCAGCACAGTGGGTAGCTTCACATATTTGATTTGGCAGATTTTTACACCAGACGCCCTTCTTGATTTGTGTCTCCTGGGATCAATCTTTTGTTCTGATGTGATCATCTGGTGACACCCTCACTCTAAAGAGAGACTTTACATTCATGTCACGAATATATCGAAGCTACTCCAGGATAGATTTCCTCTGCATGTTAAAGCAGGGCCTTCATCGAATTATAGGAACCGAAATTGAACTGTTTAAAATCTCAGACCACAGTCCAGTCACTATGAAAGTTAATTTAGGACTGCAGAATAGGTTTAAGCACTGGAGACTAAACATCTCATTATTAAGAGATGCTCAGGCCAAACAGGAAATAGAAACCGGAACATGATTTCTATAGTATCCAGACTTAAAAAGACATAAAAAAATTGGAAACTGGAGTTAAAAAACTTGTCTGTCCTCCTCTCTTTTTGTTTTCTCATTCATCAGCTCCCAGCGTACTCCTTCCACCTTCTTTGCACATACTCTCATCTATTCTTTCTAGACTACTACTATGAATATGTTTTATTTGTGGACACCTTTCAAGACACTCAAGGTCACCTTACAGAGTAAAAATATAATAATATAGAACAACAGAAAATAAAACCTGGGGTAGTGGCAGCCAAACGCCCCAGTGTTCATCCTGGAGTGACTTTCCTATACTTCCTCATTTCACCACCAATTCTCCTTGTTGCCTCTCTTCTGTTGAGAAGATACATCAAGCACCTTCTTGGCAGTTTTCCTGTACTTTCCCAGTCATCTGATAATGTTTCCCTTCCACCCAGAATCTCTCCTCCTGGGGACAAACTCATGATTGTGTCTGACACTCTTCATACCCCTACTCCATTTCTTTTCCTATCTACACACCATGGGAGAACAGTTTGAATCCACCTCCAATGTTCCTGGTCTTGTTTCCTCTCCACCTGGTCTCCTGTACACACAATAGATGTACCTTCCTGCTCTCCATCATATCAGCCAGTCTCTACTCTCACCTCCTGCCTTTCCTTCTCTTTCACTGCTTCCAAACATGCCTTCCCCCTTCCCTCTTTGTTTGTAACACAGTTTCCATCAGCACCCCGCTGGCCGACAGCAAACGAGGCAGCCATTGTTAACCCAGGGCTTGACCGATCCAATATGGGAATGACATTCTCTATGATCTGCATGTTTGATTTAGCAAATGTTGCACACTGGATTCTCTTCCTGATGCAACCCTTCTTATTTATCCGGACTTGGGACCGGCACTAGGAGTACACTGGTTTGTGGAACCCCTAAAGCTGGGTTCCCCGTGGCTGGGCTTTTTTTAATTTAGAAATTGCAATTTTGATGGTGACTTGGAGGCCAAGGTGAGGATGATTGGTAGGAATGTATTTGTATTGATATCAGTGCCAATTTTTGGCAGATCTATTCCCTGACTGAAAAAAAGTCAATGTTGGTGCTCAAAAGAAGACCACAATTCTGATGAACTCAGTTACTCAGCTCTTAGCAGGTGTGAAATGTGAGCGAGAGTTCTAGAAAAGTGGAGCATTAGCACACCGCTGGTGTCTATGTCTTGGTCTGATGCCACAGATTATTTGGCCTCTCACAGTGCTGACTGCTGCTGCCTGAAAACCACACTGTCAGCATTCTCCTTCTCAACACTGAGCACAGTGACACAGCAGCACGGTCAAAACACATGAAAAAAGCCAGCTGAAACACTTGGATGTTACCATGTCAACGTTTTTGTAGTTAACTAAAACTAGATTTAAAATTTTAAACTAGATGTGAAAATCTTCTTACAGTTAACTAAAATCTAAATTAAAAGCTAGACTGAATACCATTCACACACATTCACTAATATATCGTAGAGCAACTTGGGGTTCAGTATCTTGCCCAAGAATGCTTTGGCATGCAGACTGGAGCAGCCAGGAATCGAACCACCAACCTTTTAGTTAGCAGATGACCTGCTCTACCTCCTGAACTACAGCCAACTCTATAGGAAATATCCTTTGTTTTAGTGCTTGTTAATCTGGTCAACTTTGTTATAACAACTTAACCTGATGAAGCTTTGATGGACATGTTTATTCAGTTCAATTAAATTTTATTTATATAGCACCAAATCACAACAGTCGTCTTAAGGTGCTTTATATAGTATTGTTTATTGGGACTTTGGATGTCTCATCCTACCCCACCCCTCCAAAGTATTAGATTAGCCTATCTCTTTAATTTTGCTGTAGACTGTGTTTTAGGGCTTTTCTTTACAGCATTTTCAATGTTTCTGTCATTGCTGTTGCTGTCCTTGGTCAACCTGTTCAACATCTGTTACGTAGTACACCAGTGACAACCTGTACTGGCTATGGCCAGTGTTGATGAGATGTTGCTCTTTTGTCTCATATTCGTCTTTTAGTGTCAAAAACAAATGTTTTCAGTCTTCAGCAAAAATAAAGGGATTGGCCTCAGGGTTTCAGTACTTTTGGAGGGGAGTGTATTTAAAAACATAACACATCAGTAAAGTTACAATGTATTGCCGAGTAGGGTCAGATTGATGCCATATGCTACAGTTATGGGATGTTTTCTATATCGCTATGGAATTCCTTTGGGACATAGGGAGTTGTCCTTTCCTCCTCAGTAATTAGAGGCCTGTTCTCCAACCACAGATATCACAAATACTGGGATAAAGCAGTTAGTCACTGAGTCATTTCATCTTATTAGCCTGTGGTTTGCACCTTAATGTCTTAAATGAGTCTTCTATGTTTATCTTGGTCACCAACTGGAAGGTCAAGCCAACTACAATATTTATCATTGTGACTATTCGCTTTGATTAGGCATTTAGATATTTAGTTCTAGGCAACAGACAAAATTACACTTCATGTGCTAGAGGACTTAAACGCAATGCAACAAATGTAAGTGTGTTCTTCCATAGTGGATACTGGGACTATCTCAGCGTGTTTCAGTAATTATTACTCTGAAGCCTTACTGTGAAAGAAGTGAAGACTTCTATGTATTCTGAACCATTGTTTACAATCCTGAATTTACAAAGAAATAGCAGTTCAGGAGCTCATTCACTCAAACAGCCAGCAATTTTTTCAGACCATTTTCCAGATTCCAGAGTCACACAGCTTTGGTCTTGTAAAATAGTGGGATTTCTCTTTAATGGCTCATGAATTCTCTAGTCATGCTTCTCCCCTAAGTAATGTTGACTGATATGAGGAGTCATTAACAGATTAAAAGTAAGGTACCAAATTTCCTCAAACAAAAATCAGTAGTTAAGCTCGGTCTGTTGTGGTCTGTGTTGGTGTGTGGTTTTCACAAGCAAGTAAAGGCAAAATGCAGGATGTGACAGTTTGCTTTGGTATTTCGGCTTTAGCAAAGTATGTTCTTTCATTTGGGGTGCCAGCCAGGTCTCTCTTCTGGCATGTAAGAGTTTACCTTTGAAAGCTTTGTTACCTTAAAAACTATTGGTTTGACTTACTGCACCAGGGTGATTTTGGGTGGTCCACCCCATCTCTTGGATGAATCTCTGATCCGGCAGTTTAGCTTCTCCCAGCTGAGTGTACCTATGTGAGATTAGACTACCTTACCAGTGTTTTCCAGTCCTGGCCCATGGGAAAAGGAGTCAAGGGACTGAACACTAAATCCCTGGAATCTTAACTGGTTGGCACCCACCAGGGCAATGAGCTCCGTGGGGAAAAAGACACACTGGTATGATAATGGATTGTACTGACACTGATCTTTGTGAAGCGTCAGTTTCAGCTCATATGTATATTGATAGGATAATGCAATAAATTTAACACAACAAACACTGAGAGTTCAGAATGAGGCTTGGTACTTAAACAACACCAAATACACATGAAGGCAAAATCAGTAATAAAGTAATAAATCAGTAATAAAGGCCTACAGTTGACATAAATAAAGGACCCTGTTACTATTTAAGTACATTTTCAAGGAAAATTTCAACAAGCCAAATCCATTATGGAGTTTGATTTGTTCAGAAGCTGACATAATTGTCACAGGTCATCAATACATTCAATTGAACCACACATGCTTTCAGCTTTCATGACGCTGAGCGTTTTAGTCAATGATGCCTTCTGTGTTTGTTTTGTGCAGCAGTCACTGCCCACAGCACCTCTTGCACTTTGAACCCACATATGAAGTCAGAGGAGTTGATTCTTAGCAGTTGTGTAAAAGGCATCATCCACTGGTTTGTCCTGCCTATGCATTCCTCAGAGATTACAGAAGCCTGTTTAGAGGAAACAAAAGTGTGTTGATCATTCGAGATGGGGGTGTTTTTTGTTCTTTGTTCATATCTGGTCGTTCTAAATGCTAGTCATAGTCAAAACTGCATTTTTTTCCCCCAGTGTGTACCTGAAGAGCCCTAAGGTCCCCCTGGAAGCTGTAATTTGTCGTTTTTTGTTTCATCTTTACAGAGAAGTTTCTGGTATATAATTACAACACAGAGTAGTACATGTCTGTGGATTTCTAGAAGTTTGACCAAAGATTGATTGAACCCTCTAAACTTATACATGAGCTGGGTTGGAATTGTAGGGCTGTAGTGTTCCAGTAGCACTTCCAATCAGCTTCAAACACGCTTAGACAGATTCCAGTGTTGTAGTAAAAATGTCATACATTTGAAATGCATATAACATGGCAGTTCTGCAGTGTTGTTCATGTGCTTCTTAGAAACCCAGCAGCGGCGGCTGCCTTTAGGGCTTATCACAGCGAATTAGCTTCCTCCATCTCACCCTATCCCTAACATCTTCCTCTGTCATACCCTCCCTCTGCATGTCCTCCTCCTCTGTGGTGTTCCTCTTTTCCTCCTGCCTGGCAGCTCCATATTCAGCATCTTTCCAATGTATCCACTATGCCTTAGCTGCACATGTCCAAACCAGCTCAGTCTTGCCTCTCTTTGTCTCCAAAGAACTTGACACTCTGATATTCTAATTCTGTTCATCCTGGTCACTGCTAACAAAAATCTTAGCATCTTCAACACTGCCACCTCCAGCTCTGCCGGCAGTCTTTTTGTTAGTGGCACTGTCTTCAGACCATAAATCATAGTGATGGTAGTGAGGGTTGCCATCTTCCTTTTTACTCTACTAATAATCTAATCAGCGCAGGTGGACTTGGCACGACTCGCAGCGGTTTTGCTTTGTTTACATTACAATTGAGGACCACCTCTGTGGGTGGAGTCGATATAGCAACGTGGGCAGAAGTCTCATGACGTAAATTGTATGCAACTCAAAGTATGTTAGCTTTTGTCTACACTGCTGTGTTGTGCGATGGTACCCGTGAGCAGCCATTAGCTCGGAGACCTCACGATAAACTTTCACATTTCTTGTCTCATCTCCCACCAAGCACAGAGATGTCGGCACCACCTCATTTGACCACAGTGGTGGTTTGCACGCCTCCAGTTTCTTGCTGTCGGGTTTTAAAAATGGTGCGGTTGATTCTGGGGAAGGAGTCCCTTTCATGACTCCGCTAGTGACGACACTCCCTGGCTAATCAGTGGCATGTTGTTCTTCGACGTCACATTTTCGGATCGCCTCGGATCGCTTGGAACCCCAGCAGAGCTGGTACTAAAAAAGTACCTGCTACCTGGTATCGTGTACTAATGCCTACAAACCGTGCCGAGTTGAGCCACGCTGAGTAGCTAGTAATGGAAATGCAGCATATGTTACTGTCCTTCTGTTACTTCACTCCAACTCCTCCAAAGTTATTGCCAAGCCTCAGAAAGAAACTTTCTGAGGCTTGGCAATAACTGTTTCTCTGGTGTGTGG
Organism: Andinoacara biseriatus; assembly: GCA_015108635.1. Taxonomy (NCBI): domain Eukaryota; kingdom Metazoa; phylum Chordata; class Actinopteri; order Cichliformes; family Cichlidae; genus Andinoacara; species Andinoacara biseriatus. Next base: position 6,871 of record VUQJ01001354.1, read on the forward strand.
ACTTTCTTTTGGATTTGTACTTGCTTTTGTTTCTGCACCATTTTGACTTCTTCTTTGTATATGCGTGCCCTTCTCTTTGTTTTGCAAAGCGCCTTGACGTGACTGTCTGTTGGGATTTGGTGCTGTATAAATAGAATAGAACTGAATCTTCATCATCTCTCTTGTGCACTGCATTTGTATGGCTGTTATTTTGAGGACAAACTTGAGCTTGGGCATATGGGGGGCATTTGTTTAGATTTAGGTTTAGATTGGGCGAAGGATATTGTTTTAGTTGGAATGTTAAGAACATGATAACAAGTACAGTTAGACATACAAACATGTGTGTAGAGTTTTCTTTATGTTAGCGTCAAATGTGCACACAGACATTTTGCACCCTCTCTGACCTACATCTGCCACCCCACACCAGAAGTGAGACATGGAGGAGTGCACTCAGGCATAACACACACACGCACGCACGCACGCACGCACGCACGCGCGCGCGCGCACACACACTCACACACACACACACACAGACAGACTTATCCTTCTCCATACCTTTTTTACTGGGGTTTAATTTATTGCCCTGTTCAGGTGCTGTTTTCTATCAAATATCAAATATATGTGCTAAGTGACAGTGGACCTTATAATATGCAGTAGTCAGATGACCAAAAATAAAGAAAAAAAAAAAAGGAAGAAATTTTCATACAAACAAAATCATGTATATATGAATATTGTATACTTTCAGTAAATAATACATTTATTCCAGTGTAATGTAATAGCAGCTGACACTCCCACTGTAATATGTGATTTAACACCAGTAATTACTTTGCTTCCTGAACACATCGCACACTGTAGAGAAATGATTGTGAGCCATGTTATCCTCAGTGAAAAAAGGCTGCTGGTGCTAGCACTGTTAGCATTGTTGATGTTAGCTACACTGTGAGCAATGCCTAATGTTAGGGTCTTCAGTCCGTATTTGCAATTCAGTGTAGTCATTTAGAAAATAAGCAGACACTGCTACCGTCTTGAATTGACCCTTTTTTTAGAGAACACAGTACTGGTGCTGCAGCGGATGCTGGCATTTCTGGGGGCAGAACAGCAATAATCTATGGGTGATGGCAGGACAGTCAGTTTGTGTTACCCTCTTTAGCCACGACTTGCCGGAAGCAAATACACACAGGTCACCTTTATCAACAGGACTAAACCAAGTTTACTAATTCTGCTTCATTTGCTGTTGGCAGGTTCTGTGTTTTCGAGCTTGTTGAGATCATTAGAGATTGATCTGTGATGGCACTTTCCTGCAGTGCACTATAATACATGACCTAAACACAGTATCTCCTTATCAGTTTAAAAGTTTCTGTTTTTCCTGTCAGGATTATTAGATGCTCAAACCATTTTTCATTGTGGAGGGAAGAAGATTAGTTTCTTAATTTTACAGCATGAGGAAAGAATCTGCTGGTGGTAAGCAGCAAATGCTTCATTGCTTGCTAGATGACAGGAAAGTAAATAGGCTGTAGCTGGGCTGGGAAACACCCAACACCCAACTGCTACTACTGATGGATGCCAGTGATAATCTGAGCAATTTTAATGGTCTTCATCAGGGCTTTCCAGGCTTAGGCTGTGGTCAACCCATTGTGATGTTTCCAGTTAAGAAGCTTTCTGTTGTTCCTCTTTAGAAGTTAACAAATACTTGAAGTTTCTGTATCGTTTTTGAGCTTTCTTCATCAGCTTGGAGATGAGTGATGAGTCCTGTGATATTGACAGTCGTTCACCTTCTCCGCATCAGCTCCAGCAACGTAAACAGAGATGTGTATATTTGCTTCCTTATTTCTCTTAGTTTTGATTGTTGATTGTCGATTTCTTTCCTTTGCATGGTAAAAGTCTGTGCTATAGTGTCACACTCGGCATTTACTCTCTGACCCTTTTAGCCTTTCTGCGTGTTTTTAAATCAGTTGGAGATGAGTCTAATGAGATATTTTCTAAAAAGAATTGGTCAGATTTCAGATTTCTGTTGTTTTCCCGTCAGCTGATTTGATTTCACAGAAGCTTTTGTATAGACGACACACCTCTGTGTTATTCATGATACACAGTCACTGTAGAGGCGTTACGTCACTCTTTGCTCTCTTTCGTACCCCACCCTCTTCTTTAGGCGGCATTCTTTTCTAAGACACTCCAGCTTGTCCTCCAACCCGTACTTTCTGTCAGCTTGTCTAAAGCTGTCCTGCACTTTGCCATTCCCCCTCCAGATTATTGTTGAAGCTGCTGCAAAAGAATTGATTCTTTGTGTGGTTGTAGGAGAGCTACAAGCATTTTTTTCCCCTTGTTTTTTGGCTCCATCTTGTGGACAAAGTCCAGACGTATAAATGTTCACAGACCTGAACAGAAAAAATGCTTTGTTACCATATGTACTTAAAAAACAAACAAAAAAACCTTCCGCCAAATTTGTATGCACTAATTTGAATTCCCTTTCTTACCTTGTTATGTTTTAGGAGTATTTTCGAACATATAAAGCAAATGCTGTTGATGTGTGTTTCAAGTTATGCCTGATGAAACACTGAGCTCCCTGTGACCTTAGCTTAGTTCTTTGTGCTGCTTCAAAATGTCCATCAGAACTTTTCATTGTGCTTCAGGTTCAGGAGTGTGCGAAATTGTTTTTGCAAGAAGTTTAACAAAAATATTTCAAAAGTTAATTTTTTATTTGCCTCTAAGATATGGTGAATAAATGGCCCTGTTTGATCACCTCAATAAATCTTTAGTATTTCCTTATGCTTTAGCATGTGTGCAAACTCAATCCTAACATTATTACCCAGTTAATCTTCAGAGCTCCACAGAACTTGTTGTAACTCGCACTAAAGTTGCCTGAGGCCAAAAATGCCAAAAAGCTCAAGAAAAAAATTACACACATTTCCAGTAGGGGCAGACAGACTTGCTATTTTGTTACCATTAGAAAATTATTTTTTTACCATAAAATATATTAAAGATTGACCAGTTGCAATTTTCTTGACTGATTCCTTTTTCTCATTTTATTTATTTATTTATTAATTATTTTTAAGTGTGACCCCCCCCCCCCCAAATTTCCATTTTTGACAGTTCCTGTATTCTACGAACCATAACTGACAGCAAACAAACACTCAGTGCACAATGTTATTTTCATAGTAAAATAAATGATTAAACTTTTCAATTTCCCCCCAAAAGCAGTTCCAGGATCTTCTCTTACTGAAAATAAAGTGCTGTTACTGGAAACGGGTACAAATAATTAAATGAACGTGACCTGCTGTACATCCACCTTTATTTGACATTTTTTACCTTACTAAACAAAGATTTACAGATTTACGTAACAAAACAAATGAAAGGTTACATCATTTTCCAATATATTTATAAATTCTCCAGATAATAGGACATCGACCTCGGGCGTCGCTAAGGAGGTAGAGCAGGTCATCTACTAATCACGAGGTCAGTGGTTTTATCTGTGGCTCCTCCTGTCTGCATGTGAAAGCATACTTGTGCAAGGTACTGAATGCCGAGTTGCCCCTGATGCAACCATAGGACTGTGACTGTGTGTGAATGTTAATAAAAAGTGCTCATGCATAAGAGACAACACTGTGTGTGATTGGGTAAATGGGATTTGTAGTAAAAAGTGCTGTGAGTGCTTAATTGAGTAGAACAACAACATATTCCTTCCTTTGCTCATACAGAGGCTGCTGCCTTGTGCCTGGCTCTAAACCCTGGATGGTGCTAGCTTAAGCCACATTGCCTTTGTTCAGCTGGATGAGGTGGCTGTAAGTCTTAGGCTTGTTGTTATGAATGTTTTCATGGTGGTCCCCTTGTTGTTTACTTTGGCAAACTTTGTATTGCTCATTCAGGCCTAATTTGACCTCTGTGGAGAATCAGGGCACTGTCTTTCATTTGCAACGTGCTTGAACAAGGAGAAAAAAAAAGTTTCTGGATTGTTTTCATTACATTTTGGAAATACTTTCAGGTTGTACAAAATATTAAAATGCTCTTCAGGCACAGGGCAAAATGATGAATTCTGCAGTCCAACAGTTGTCCGTCTGCTTCAGGACCAACTTCCCTGCATCAAGTGAAACAATTCTCTAAGTCCTTTTAACAACCAATTTAACAATTCACTAATTGTAAAGGATGCAATGAGCCCCCAAATTTGTCACAGTCTGGCTTGAAGGCCATGACAAATAATGAGAGAAACAACACTTGAACAACCAATGTATTAAGCAAAGTGGAAAACTATAATACTCCATTAGGCGTGTTAATCAGTGTGCCCCCCCCCAGTCCACTCTTTGGATACCGGGTCTTTGTAGTTTGACGAGGGCAGAGGGCTGTCATGCTGGCACACCACCATTCATGTTTGTGTCGCTGTGTTAGGTCTGAATTATGCTTCTGCATCAGGTCTTTGTGGGGCCTGCTTACGTAACTGGAAATCCCCTCTGAACCCTGCGCAGTAATCACAATCCTCACAGGCTGCATCGACCTTGTCCTTATGTGTTAATTAGCTTGTGGTCGTGTCCAAGTATTTCATTGGTGGTTCCACCAAGTAGAAACAAATAAAATGCTGGGACCTTTCCCCCTCCTGGTTCCTCGTAAAAGAAATTACACTGAGCACATGTGGACCTTACTTTTGACTGATTCAGACTTTTGTGTACAGAAGAAGGCTCCTTTACACTGTAGATTAAAGTCAACTGCTTTTGTAAATGAGAACTGCTGCTCAGGGAGGGTAGCTTTAACTAAGGCCATTATAAAATAATTGCGGATTATGATAAACTGTGAATCAGTTTAATGTAACCCAAAGCTACTCTAAGAATCCACAAACAAACAGGTGGAGCTGGAAGTGAGCCTCATACGTCCACTTTAGGAAAAGCCACAGCATTACTATAAAAAAAAATTCCAGTTAACTGATTTGAATTTTATTTGCTCATGAACTTATTTAACTGGAACTTGTTCAGCAGTTAAAAAAATTTTTTAGCGCCAGTGTTCAAAGAATAACGTTCAGACCTGAGTTTTCTTTTCTTTGCTCGCAGCATGAGAGAAGCGTTCATTTCCTGTAACAGGTTGCGCTCCGCTTCTGCTTTTTTTTGGTAACGCCTTTCTTTAGCTGCTTTACACTTCTTCCTCTCTGTTGTACAGACTGGTTTCACAAAGGAAGACAGTGCAACTTAGAACACACACTAACACTCTACACAACACACACAGAATGTCTTATGTATTGTGCAAAATGTCATGACACAAAATCACAGAGAGCTGATGAAATAGGAGTTGTTTGAGGATCAGACGGCTGTGGAATTGAATCGCCACAAGATGATTGAACAGAATGTGAAGGTATGTTATCATTGCATCGTAACTTTGGTTTGTGTAGGCAAGCAAGGCTCAGACGTCTTTAGAAACAATGGCTGAGATCGCTCCTCACTGTCGCTCTACCAGGTTGTCTTTTGTCATTAAAGCAAGCTCGTACTGTACTGTAATGTGTGTGTATGTGTGTGTCTGTTCAGTTCAAACTTCTGCACTCAGTTCTTGTTTAAAGTCGTTAAAGATGTATGCTGTTTAATCAGTTCACCCTAGAAAAGGAGCTGTGCAGAGAAATAATTAAAAGCCAAAAATTAGCATCA
>VUQJ01001354.1:12487-23780 GCA_015108635.1 Andinoacara biseriatus
AATTAGCATCACATTCAGGCCCATGATGAGTGTCTGACCATAACTGTTTGCACGCACGCACGCACACACACACACACAGAGTACACTAGCAGCTGAGATGACAGCAACTAGAGAAGCATGTGTGGTTCAGCGGTGTGGCAGCTGATTGGATTGTGGCAGTGGTCAGGGGAGTTCATGGCAGAGCTGTGTAGCAGGCTGGAAAACTGGGGCTTCTATTTTTACCTTTCAGCAGCCTCCTATCACAACAGCTGTCCCCATCAACTCTTGTCTGCGCTCCATCAGGAATAGCCGGCCTATCAGAGTGCTCCCTCTCTTGTCAGCCCTGCCGTTTCACTCTCCACTTTGTACGTCTCAGGCTGCGCTTTAAGATCTCTTCCTCTTCAACCAGTGGTTTGTTTGGTCTGTGTCTTCTAAGGACTACTTTAATACAGAAGTTGTGGAACTGCATCACTTACAGGTAGATTTATTTGTACTATTTTTTTTTTTTACAACAAGCGGTTTCTTCTGTGGGATATCTATGACAGACAGGGGGCCTTGAGGCTCTACAGCCATCAGCCCTATTTTTAGGCCAGAGATGGCCGGGGGGGCAGCTTGAGTGCATTACCAAATGAAAGTAGCATTATACACTAGAACCTCCTTCCTGCGCTGATGTTAATCAGTAAGTGGTACCAGTTAGATTTAATCTACATGTTGGTTTTCTTGGAAAGAGCGAGAACTCATCAGCTTGTGGGAAAGACGGTTTGTGCTGAGATTTAGAGCCCATTCACTGTTTTACTCGTGTTTCATTCATAACAAAATGAACAGAATGTTAAGGTAGAATTTTAAGGTTTTTACTGCATCCGCTGTATGTGACTTGGATATAGGGCTGCAACTAACGACTATTTTACTAATCGATTAATCTATCAATTATTCTGACGATTAATCAATTAATCAGATAATAAAAAAGGCACATTGAACCACTTAAACCTAATAAAATATTAGAAATACATTAAAAGATGGAAATAAACAAAGAATTCAATTAGTTGTTTAAATAAGAAAATAAAAATTTTATTGCCTAAAATGAAATAACGGCATTTCTTCAGTGAATTTGAACCAGCTGTAGCTTAAACTTTTTGGGTAAAACATATTTACAGACAAAGGTGATTTTTATCTTAAATGCAAAATTTATATATATAATTTGTACAGTTTTGGCTTAAAAACTGCTGTGAATATGTTGTTTTTTCAGCAAATGTCCTTTTTGTGAGTCTGTACTTCAGTTAACGATTAATCAATTACTAAATTAGTTGTCGATTATTTCAATAATCGATTCAACACGATTAATCCGATTAATCGTTTCAGCCCTACTTGGATATATATATAAAACTGTTTTCATTCACATAAATCACTTGGAGTGTATAAATGTAAAGGGCGAGATGATGTCAGTATTTTCTATTATTTTGGAATAATGATAAACTGAGGCTCTTGTATTCTAGTGACGTGTGTGTGTTTGTATGTGTGTGTGTGTATATACAGACAAGGACAGGATTATTAGTCCCCCTATGAAAGTTTCATTTTTGTGTATTTCTTTTTCTGGATAACAGCTTGCAGTCATTTGATGTTTTCAGGAAGTCTCACACACGTCTCCTAAAGAAATCCCAGCGCTTTTTTTTTTTTGGACGATTTTCTGAAGCACCTCCAGATCTCCTGTCATGGATCTTCAGTTCATCGTGCAGGCTTTCAGTGGGATTCATGTCAGGCCTTAGTGCAGGCCAGTCAATAATGTTCTCTTTGGTCATGTGGAGGTAGTTATTCACCAGGAGTGATGTCTGTTTTGGGCTGCTGTCGTGTTTGAGGACAAAGCAACAACCCACACCCAGTTTTGCTACTGACTGCTTGAAGTTTTCTTTGAAAATCTTTACATATCCTCCTTTCTTTATGATTCCCATTTCCACATGCACTGAAGCATCCCCACAACATAATACTCCTACCACTATATTTCACAGTGGAGACTGTGTTCATTGGGTTGTTCACTTCTCCCTTCTTTATCCAGAGATCAGCATCTCTGTGGCTGAACAGCTCTATTTTCATTTCACCTGACCAAAGGATGCGCTTCCAGTTTGCATAATCTTTCTCCAGGTTGTCCTTCAGTCTGGCTTGCAGCTGTGTCTTCTGCAGAAGTGGAGTTTTTCTTGGTCTTCCACCTTGAAGTTCCTCCATGTGCAGGGTTCTAGTTTGTCTTGTCTGACACTACAATTCATTCACTAGTGTCTTGGCAGTTTTTCTGAGGTCTTTAGACACACGTCTCACTAGTTTTCTTTCCAGAGTCTTTGAAATCTTTTGCTGTCTGCCTCTGCCAGGTTTGTTCTGTACTGTTTCCTGATGATACTTCTCACTCCAATTTTTGACAATAGGAAATAATGCCATGATAACTTTGTTTATCCATCTCGTGCTTTGTGAGCAGCAACAATTCTTTATGTCAAGTCTGAACTGATCTCTTGTTTTTGGCATGATGCTTTCTCAAGTGACAGCTCAAACTCAGTTTTCATACTGAGTGTAACTTGGAAGATAACCCTCAGTTTTAACTTGATTTTATGAGTTTTGAGATTTACAAGAAAAAAAAAAGCATATCATTGCACAGCAGTGGTTCGTGCTGTGGCTCAATAAAAAGATCCGTTTTTCAGGGGGCTAATAATATTGACCCTGATCATTTTTGTTTTTTCTGAACTATAATTCTGTTATTGCGTTGTTTATTTTTTCTAGTATGTTTAGAAATGTTAGGTTGAAAATCCCATGCTCTGTTTAAAAAAAAAAGTGCTTGGGAAACATTCAAATGTCATAGGGAGCTAAAAAAATTGTCCTCATCTGGATATGTAAACTACCAGTCAAAAGTTTAGACAGGCTCATCCATTCATATGAGGGTGTCTCAGTGGAAGTGTGTGAAACCAAAACTTACCTCTACGTACGTGTTGGTTTGTGTGGATCTGCTTTAGATCACTAATTTAAACTCTACCTTGTTTGTGAGTTTTCTCTATGTTATTACAGGGTCTTTGCCTTACAATATAAAGTGCCTTGAGGTGCCTGTTGCTGTGCTGTGGTGCTGTACAAATAACATGTAATTGTGTTGATTTCAGGGTTAGATGTTCTTCTCCCTGATTCGATTATCCAGTCATCCCCATGTGAGATTGTCATTAAAATACATTGTGCACCCATTACAGTAGTGCTGTCCAGCCTGCATAATGACTACTGTGTGGCAGAAAGGCAACAAACACAGCAGCAAAAGGAAAAAACACCCAGGAGTTTATTTTCCAATCCCAGGAAGATGAGAAAGAACAAATACAGGCTATTTGGATGGAGAGCGTCCATCACACATATCAATGAATGATTAAGCCTTTTGTAATTAGAGAGCAGCCAAAATGGTATTAAGTAATAACAGTTGCTTTGTTTTTCTTCTTACTTTTTGAAAGACCCGCCTGTCATTGAGAAAACAGGGAAGGTCCCATTTAGAAACAGAATGTTCTGTTAGCGTGTTGCTAAATGACAGGTTCGTTTTTAATCTTTTTTTCTAAAGTCAGTATTAAAAACAAGTTGTTTTGTTTGACTTTAGTAACCATTTGTTTGCTTTTACTTGCCTTGGTGGCCTTTTGGCTGAGGGAGTAATCTGGTGCACAGCCATGCTGTCTATCTCAAAAATAAGCTGTTAGTCAGACTGCTATTTCAGTAAACACTGATAAAACCTGCTAACTCTGCGTGAGACCCGTTCCACACTCAGCGAACAGAAGTTGTTCTAATGGCTCCTAAGAATCTTTTTGCAGCTTTTTTCATAAAGCCAAATGACCTCCAGTCTGAGTCAGATTTTTGGAGATTAGCTTTATCCTGTTATGTACAAATAAAAGCATAAATTTAAAAGAGACACCTTTGGCCTTTATTTCTTGGATTTACAGTGCAAAATTCAGGCCATAGGCTAATGTTTTTCCAAACTGCTGCAAAATTAGCTATTTAACTATTTTATCATAACTGCTTGGGAGGCAAAAATTAAAAGTCAGTGAACTAGGATTGGACTGATCACATTACAACAAATGTAATCAGGTTAAAGCTATTCTTGTCCCTCCTGTCCAGTTGATTTTTTTTAATGATTACAGCCAACCACTATGGTTAATAAAAGTATCAGTCATATAAGCCATGGGGGTCACTATCAAGCATGATTTGAAGGTGAGACCTTCTTTGAAGCAGCTGACTGGACTGAGACATGGTCAAAGGAACACATGGTGTGAGAAGGGCGCAGGATTGGTTACTTTAGAAATCGTATTTGACATGAACTGTGCACAAATGAAAAAAACGTGTTTGTGTATGTATGAAAGTGCAGAGAGGTCCTCTGTTTTCACACTGTCACATGTATCTGCAGAATATGAGCTCTGAATATAATTTGATTTGGATTTTTTTGCTCCCTTTAAAAGATTTTGACAGAAAAATAATTAACAGAGTATTGTTCTATGGAAGAAAAGAGCAGGATCAGCAAAAACCTTCTGGCAGTGAGGACAGTAAACTAGATAACAGTGAATTTGGGGAATGCAGAAAAAGCTTTAATCTGAAATGGAAAAATATGATTGAAAATATTGCTTTTCTGGCTGTTATTGAACTCATTTATACACAACTAAATCAAATATATTAAATTTCTGTAGTAGATAGTTTGACAGTAGGTCTGGATGTCATTCAAATGGTAGCTTTTACAGCATACAAAATTAAGCCGTAGTCATTCTTGTTGTGCTTTTGCTGGCAATGAAAACATACTTTTTAAATATTTTAAAGACACTCGAGATAGCAGTCAAGATTCATGTCCTCTTGGAGAATACCTCACACCGGCCAGTAATGTGTAACAAGAGGGGAAGAGGCAGAGTTCCTGGGGGGATGGAAATAACCAAGGTTATTGTAGGAAAGTGTAATACACACCTCTGTGTCACAGCTCAGAGTGATTGGTTTTTGAAGTTTAGTAGATAGTGAAACTTTATTACATAACTTTAGAATGTTTTATGATGATTTTTTTTGTAGTGCTTTGTGAGCTTTGTCTAGTGAATCTGTAAACTCCCAATTTTCCCTGTGATTTTGCACTGTTGTCCACAAATATGCATCACCCCTAAATTCTTAAAAAAAAAAAAATGATGCTGAGAGTTGGACAGTAGTCTTTGTACCAGGCTTTGATTTTGTATGGAGTGTTATGGATGGTATGTGTTAAATTAAAATATGTTTTAATGTCTCAGAACATGCCCTACTCTTATGTTCATTCTCTGTTTTTCTCAGATATCACCCATTGCCTTGCCATAAACACAAAGCTTTACGAACATTAAAAATTCAGTGTTCCATGTTTCGTGATGATCTTTGTTTCTCCTCAGCTGTCTGTGTTATCTATCTTTCCTAGCTCCCCTCCACATCCTTCCTGTGCTTTCATCTCATCCATCACATCCCATGACAGCAGATCAGCCAACATGGCATTTTCATCTCGTTTTTCATTCTGGGAACAAAAGGGAAGTCTCATTTGGACATTAAGCAAGCACTTGCACTTGCAATGCATGGTGTGATAGTTTTACACTGTGTACTAACGTGAAGCCTTTGTTGGTCCCACTTCAAATTTTAATAACTTTCACTTGGCGTTATGTTATGGAAGCTATCCATTTGCTGGAGACTTAACCAAAGCATTTTCAATGCAGTGACTAATTTTTAAAATAGTAAGACGGAGATGTACTGAAAGTAAAATATTGCAATTTTCATGCAAAAGATGGCTCTCAGAATCTTTGCATGCTTTGAAATTTGCATGGTGTGCAATGGAAAACAGCTTTGAGGTTTTGATCTGGTTTCCTGTTCAATATATTTAGATCAAAGAAGAGAACAAGCCAGCCAGCAAAAGTGTAAGTAAATGTTGTCATTAATTAGAGTTTTTATATACTTTTAGATGTCATGTTCATCATTTTGCCAACAATTAGTTCTTGAGATTTAAAATCCAGTGTTTTATTGTAGTCTTTGTATTAAAATTTTTAATTAGCTAATATTATTATCATTATTAGTGAGGCTTAGTCTTGAAAAACTCCATCCATCCACTGGCACCAGTCCAAGCAGAGAAACCCAGACCTCCCTCTCCCCATCTGCCTTTTCCAGCTTGTCTAGGTGAATATCAAGTCATTCCCAGGCCATAGCTGAGAGGTTAAACTGTCCAGCATGTCTTGGGTTTACCCTGGGACCTCCTCCCAGCAGGGTATGTCTGGAACACATCACCCAGGAGGTGCCCAGGAGCCATCCTAGTCAGATGCCCGAATCACCTCAATTGGTTCCTTTCAAAGTGGAGGAGTAGTGGCTCTACTCTGAGTCCCTTTCGAACTCCCCACTTTATCACTAAGGGAGAACCCACCCTCAGGTGGCTGTAGCTCAGGAGTTTGTCAATCCAGAGGCACTATCACAGATCTCCGTGCAGCATTGCAAAAGCACGTCAATCAAGACAGTCCCATCACATCCAGAACCTTAAGGAACTCTGGGTGAATCTCATCTGTAAATTGGGGCCTCTGCCTCCTCATGGTGTATTTGTAGCCTCATCGTATGTTTGGGTGTGCCAGGTCTGTCCAACATCCTCTCCTGACACTGATACAACCCAAACGTACAGGCAGCGAATCGGGTAATACAAATCTACCCACTTTTTCTCACCGCTTCTTACCAAGGGTGACTCCAGATTAGAGTCCAGCCCTTTTTCCAGGAGCCCAAGTTGTGGTTTGAGGCAAGCCTGGCTACATCCAGCTGGTATGTTGACTCAGGCTCCTTCATTATCAGACTAGTGATTGACATGCTCCAAGAAGTAGTTTCAACAACTGGGCTTTGAACGCCAGGGCCTCTGCCCTTGCCTGCCATTCAACACAACTTGACAACTCTTCACTTTATATCATTATCTAGACTCATCTGTTGCCTAAAATATAAAAACCTCCTATGTCAGTTGCACAATAATTCAGTGGAATACTCATATTTACATCAGCATATATTTCAAGTTAACTGCCACATAAAGTTCAGGCGTTAACTTGTTCAATGGTAGGGAAAACCGTGTAGCTCTCAGGGCTAATCCTTCTACTGCACTTTAACTGATAGGCAACAACTGGCGCTCTCCCAAAACATTCACCAAAAGGTGGAGGGCTAGAATTATTGCTTTAGGAGGGCACGTATGTCATCATAGATGGACCTTGGAGTATCTGATACATCTGATACATAGGCCATGCTGACCTATTTGATATGGAACAGAACATCTCAGTGGTTCGGGATGAATACATGCTCTTCTACACCCTTTTATTGTGTTAACATAAAAGTACCATGTCTAGTAAAACAGGACTCTGAGGCTAGTGTTAAACTTGTGCCTGTTACCTGTCTTTAATATTGTTTAGACATAATGGCTGCACATATTCATTAAAGTTCAGTGTAACACACCAACATTTTGATTCTTTGACACAATACATAATGCTTGGATTTTTTATTCATTGGTCACATTCTTATAACTCCTCTCTTTCCTCTATGAGTAGTCAGACAGTGATGGGCTTTCCAGCCGGGCCATGTCAGTACCAGCTCTAGATCCTGGGAGGGGTTTATTCCGCGGTAAAAGTCCTGCTGCAGAGTCAGTACCCCGGGTCAGGAGTCCCTCCCCACCGAAAGTCAGGACACCCATTAAGGTGCAAGAGCGCTTCAAAAGTCCTGAGCTACCATCAAAGATGGCAGCACAACTTAAAAGCCCTGAACCTCCACGAACTCCTCTGAAACCAGAGACAGTCTTTAAAAGTGACCAAGAACAAAATGGCATGGTGGGAAAAAGCATGGGCAGTGGTATTGCCAATGGTATTAATAGTCTTCCAGGCACAAGCACCACCCAAATGGAAGCCGCAGATGACCAGGGTTATGCACGCAAGAAAGTAGTCAAGGTCATTCGTCGTGTTGTCAGGAAGGTGTTACCCTCAGAAGAGGATGAGATCAATGTGCCAGCACAAAAATCTGACAAAGGTACAGAAGTAGGCAAGCCTGCTGCTGAACCAATCAAAGTAGCAGCAGCACCAGCTTCAGTGCCCAAGACTCAAGTGATGCCAGGATTCTCTTTTAAACATGATGTAATCAAAACAGAAGACAAAGAGGATATTTCAAGGGGCTTAACAAGCATTATGGCTAGAGGCAGAACAAGGGAGCCCCGTCCAAGAATATATAAGGATGAACGACCAGAAAAAGTAAAATTAGACAAGATAAGCGAGAAGGTGGAGAAAAAACCTGAATTGGAGGAGACAAAAAAGGAGCAGAACGAAGATAAAACCAACTCCAAATCACAGAATGTTAATCACACATCTACCAGCCCGTCTCCACTTACAAAGGAAGTCACATCTCCTGTGGTTTCTGTTAATCGTGTTAACAAAGCTACTGTGAGCTCAGCTCCATATTCTTCCAAATCTCCTCATTCCCGACCTTTATCTCTCCCATCTGTTGTGGGCTTCATCCCCGCTCCTAAACCAACACCATTGGCTTCACCTCCACCTACTTCAAATCTCACCACCACAAGCCCAGGAGCCCTGAAATCCTCTTCCCTCCATTCCTCATCTCACTTCCCCTTAGCAATTAAATCCTCTGTACCTGCAACTTCAGTGTACCCTGATCCTCCCCAGCTCAGTGCTGGTCCACTGTCTCTGCCTGCAGGAAGCATTCCTGTCCAGCAACCTACTGTTAGTCAACAAGAGGTACAGTGTGACACTTTGCATATCTTCTTGACATTTGGGACATTGGTGTTGAGTGCATGGGCATTTGAAATGCTTATTTGGAGAGTAGGAGCACTGTAGTGTTTGCTAACCTGCACCACAATTGTGTGTAACATTAGTGTTCTAGACTCACAATGGCAATTTGGTTTGATGTACACGGGTTTAACTGTCCAACGCTTAAGAAGATGAAAAAGTTTTAGCGTTTATGGTTTTGTTTTTTACTTCCTGCTCAGTGGCTAATAGACCCTGGAGGCATGGATGCTGGTTTGGGGGTCATAGTCTGGTGACAATGTTTTTGGCCCCCTTCACTTGGAACTTTGCAGGGCTTGTGAGAGTGGCACAGTGATGCAGCGGGTTGTGCTGTTGCTTCACATCAAGAACCCTGGCTGGGGCCTTTCTGTGTGGAGTTTGCATGTTCTCCCTGTGCCTGCTTGGGTTTCCTGCAGGTCCAACGTCATACATGTTGTTTTAAATCAGTTTTAAATTGACTGTTAATGCGAGGTAGATAAAGCGCTTACAGTTTGTTGTCACATGTTGATGTGACAGAAAAGCAAAAGAACAAACACATTTATTGTTTGTTCTGTTGCACCAGACGGTCTTGTAGAGTACTAGGTTGCATACCATGAATGCTCTGCTATGGGCTTTTCTTGCCTGAAAATGTATAATATTTCATGGACTCTGCCAGTCGATCATCTTCTTTATGTCTTATGTTTTGAGCATTCAACATGACCTCTGTTGATGAATATCCTGCTCCTGAGTGCTCCAGCAACATCCAGCCACTATTTCTTGCTCTGGTGACCATTAAGCCACAAGCCCTTGATTTCCTCCTCATTTCCACCAAATAGCCTCTCAGCAGGTTTGCTGTCAGAATAGCAAGTTGATTATTTGTTAGAGGCTATGTGCACTTTAGTGGTTTTATAGAAGCTTGCTGATTTTCAGGTTTATGAGTCTTAACCCATTTTTGTGGTGGAGTCTATTGTCAGTGTACAGGGAGGACAGTTTTAGCTTTTTAGTCTTTTACATCTCATAAAGCCGAATGTAGCTGATAAGCCTTATTTGCAAAGGCAGAGTCTCAACAAAGACAGTAGAACCAGTTAGCTGATGCTCATAAACCCAGCGTGACTAGTCACTCGCAAGAGACCAGTGTAGAGCCAATTACTGCAGTTGCTTGCTGGTAGTGGAGCTCTGAGTGAAACTCCTGAGCAGGGGCATATAACACCAGTCTCTTGGAACTACAGATAGTGGATATTGCTATAAACAAGCATTTATTTTTTTTCCTGAATTCTTGATGAGTTTGTGCTGCAAAAAACTTATTGAGTATTTGTTAACCTGAAAACAGTGTTGCCACAGATAAGTACACTAACTGGTCTGCTGCCTGATTTTCAAAGCTTACTAATTTACACTGTTTATTTTGGAGAGATCTTCGATGTCCCTGTAAATAACCATGCTGTGTTGTCCATCTACTTTTTTCCCCACATTTTATCCAGATTATATTGCCTTTGTATTTGTCTGTGTTTGTCCATGTAAAGCCTTACATCAGCAAATCTAAACTTTAGATACATTTTTAGCCGCTTATCCTATTCAGGGTTGTGGGAGGGCTGGAGCCTATCCCAGCATTCATAGTGCCAGAGGCAGCGCACACCCTGTACAGGTCACCAGCCTGTCGCAGGGCTAACACAGAGAGACAGACAACCAATCACAATCACACCTATGGGCAATTTAGATTTTATAGCATATTCTATTTCATGAGTAGTCTAACCAGCCTGTCCTTCTCACAGTTATAACATAACTGTATTTGTTTGAACTGACTATGTTCTCATAGGGGAATCATTTCCACTCCATGGTTACTCGTAACGTTTCCATTACCACGAATGCCTATACACTTTTTACCTAGCTGCTGAAGGGCGGACCAGGGTATTGTTTTTGGTGTGTTTGTCTATTTGTTAAACAATTACAGCAAAACTACCTGTCCTATTTCTTTAGTGTTCTGTATACTGTATGTTTGTTTTAAAATATCACACAACAAAAAATAGCATCAAAAAAGGTGTTTCACTTAGAAACAACCAGGCCGTTTGGGTCATTCAGTCTTGTTTTGCTGACCTGCAAACCTTCTGTCAAACGCTAACATTAAAACAGTTCCTTTCATCAGTGACTTCATTTATCTTTCTCAGGTGTGCTGGATATGCACAGAAACTGTGCTGCTGTAACACCGTCTGCAGCTGTGCAGATGATGTTTCATTTTATCTATGTGCATATATTTGTCTGTATATGTATATCTGTAGAACATGTATTGCTCATGTTTAACTGTGACCTTTGACCTCCTCATGCTGGCAAAATCACCAGGGATCAGTAGAAGAGGATCCTATTGCACTCCTCCAGGCATCTCATGCTGCAGCTAAGCAATCCCAGGTGTGGCCTGCACTGTGCTCGAGTGTAATTAAGTCGCCAGCTCATCCCACGTGTGGTGTGTTGTGTTCTTGCTTGAAAATCACAGTGTGTCACATTCATATTTCCCATTAAAGCTTTGTGAAATTTAAACAGTCACAATATGTGTAACCCAA
>VUQJ01001354.1:48585-63802 GCA_015108635.1 Andinoacara biseriatus
TTTAAGCTTTTTTTGGGGGGGGGGGGGGGGAACATGCATGTGATCTTTCCCAGATCCCTTCAAGGGCAGCAAAATGCATTTCAGTGATAGACCCAATACCTCCACCCCTGAGAACCCACTGGCAGCTGGGTGAGGAGAGAGACAGCAGGAACGAGGGAGGAGAGACGCAGGGGGCCGAAGTCACAGCCATTTTGACTTTAAGATGCCGTTTTGGCAGCATTTTTGCCATTTTCATGTCTTGTACTGTGATAAACTCTTCCCAAAGATTTAATATGATCTACATGATCTTTGGTCAGTTTAACTGAAAAACCAAGTTAATGCCAAATTGCAGAGCTTGCTCAGCATACCCCAAAGTTCAAATAACTGTGTGACAATGTTCACACAGTCATATCACATGCTAGTGTCAACAGGATAACAGCAATTTCTCATAAACATCAGGATGTTATCTTTCATACACTGATGAAGCATAACATCATGACCACTGAGTGGTGGAGTGGATAAAGGTGATTTTCTCTTGATCATGGCACCTATTACTGGCTGGGATGTATAGGGAACAAGTCTGATCCATGCATGTCTTGGTACCAGACATACTGTAACAGCACACCTTCAAACTTTCAGGGTCTGGTGAGTTCATGTCTTGATAAGTCAGGGCTGTTTGGCAGCAAATGGGGCACCAGCACAATATTAGGCAGGTGGTCATAACTTTATGCTTGATCGGTGAATTTTCCATATGATATCCAGCAACATGATTTAAAATTCCTGTGCTCACCTACTGGGCACAGAGGCCACAAAGAGTCCCGTGTAAACTGTCCCACAGACACTCTTACTTTTGTCTCTGAAGGCTTGAGAAACACCTGAAACGGCATAAATTTCTACCTGTCAAATCTCCGCCATGTTTCCATTTGGTTTGTTTTTTCCAGCTGTAGTGAAAATCAAAGCTGGCTGCTGATACAGTGCTGGCTTTTCCACCAGATGCTGCTTTAACCTTAATGTTCTGTGTTTTTCTGCTCGCTTCTCTGTGGTTCTGCCTCCAGGATATCCAGACCACATGGTTTTTTCAGAGTTCCGCAGGCGCTTTGATGTTCTGGCACCTCATCTAACCAAGAAGCATGGCCGGCACTACATTGTCACAGATGAGAAGAGGGTGAGTGTTTTGCAGGGTTGGCCTGATACTTTGCAGTTCTGCTGTGAGCAGTTAGACAGTGACTGCTGATATAATGGAAACTGCTCTCTTGCCAACATCCCTAGAGGTCCTTCCATAAAGACATAATTTATCTCTCTTATTTTTTTAAATCTTAACGTTACCATTGGTCTTGATTGAATCAGAATTCATGTATTAACTTATTCATTAGTTAAAAAAGGGGAAATTGTTTTGCAAAAGGTTCTCAACATTGTGAAAGATGTCAGATTATTCAAAAAAAAAAAAAAAGAAATACAGCGTTGAGGGAAATCCATCACTGTCAAGTGAGTAACAGGAAATCTCAACTTCAGCTTGATCATTTTGGCTCTTTTAAGTCTTTTGACTTTAGGTGAAATACCTTATAATGATGATGATACCTTTGGAATAAAACAAATCCCACCCACAAAATCAGCTACAGTGTAGCAAGGATGAAGCCTGGAGGTAGTATTTCTCTCTTTGCCCTCCACACTCGAATCTGTGTACACAATTCCTTTATTCTTCCTCTGACACTCCTCCTCCTCTCACCGGTATCCTCTCCCTGCTCTCCTGCTCTTGTGTGTAATTAATTATGATTGTGCAGGATGGCAGCATTCAGCTACTGTACTGATTAATTACTGGCGGTGGGAAGAGCTCTTTCTTTCCTCCTCCCTCCCTCTCCCGATCTATTCCCTTGCCTCTTTCCACTTTTTTTCTTGTCTCATTATCTTTCCATTTCTTTTGTATAGGAGGCAGAAGAGTTTAGGACCATCCCTGAGCATATGATTAATGCCGTCTGTACATTTCTTCAGGCAGTATATAGCAGCTTAGTACTAAGGTGTGATTAGTCTTATGATGGTGCTGGGGGGAAAACATCTCTACATTAAGGTCCTTCATGTCTCGTCTCAAAAGGTGCAGAATCTGTTTTGTTAAAAAATCTCAAATAAGAACATCAGTTATGCAGATGCGTAAAGTCTCGGGCTGCTCTCTGTACTACTCTGTAACACACTGGCAGTGAAGAGGCTCAAAGTTCCTTGGAGATGAGCTTAGAGAGGATAGCTCACTAAAAATACAAATGCTACCAGATCTCTGGGGAGTTGGAAATGAACAGTGGTGGGTAAATAAGGTTAAGAAGAAAGGCTGGAAGGAGGTGGTGTGAGATAGAGATGAGTGTTTAATTGGAGGATAATATAAACAAATTGGATTTCAGGGAAGGAAAAAGCAGGAGAAAAGAGCGTGTTGGTTTGCTGAGTTTGCTGGAGAATTTAATTCTGCCAAACAAAGGCCCCATTTTTCTCCTGCTGAGGCCCACTTCTATCTGCGCCTCTTAATGCAGCATGATGTAGCAGTAGTCAGTAGCCATATGCTACACCTGCCAAGAGCTTTTCAGACCAAACAGCCAAACAGCAGCAAGAAAATTTATCACATCAAATAGTGTTCTTTCAGCTTTCTGTCCCTGAGAGGCTTAAACCTCTGCGGTACCTGAGATCTGAAGTTTGTTACTGACATCTGATGTTTCTTACTATTATTATCCTGCTTTCAGAGGTTCAGTGGGCTGCATGCTTTGTAAGGCCTTTTAGGTCATGCTGTGTTTTGGCTTTATACTTCTTAGAAAGAAATCAGATGCCAGTCTCCTGCTTATCTGACAGATTCAGTAGATCTGTCTGTCACTTTCTTGGAGACTTTTATCGTACAAAAACCAGTGAAAATCATCAGTCTGGACTTTTATCCATGGATGCATCCAAAAAGCTGCACTTACGATATTAACAGTATTATTATTTCTGTTACACCAATGATCTATGAGACCCCTTCAACTTTCCTCTGGTGGGATCATCAGCACAGGTGTTTCACTCAGTGTATTTAAATGTAGTAAACACATCATGAATCTTTTCAAACACTCAAGTCAAAGTCCTGCTGACAGGTTAAGAATGAGACAAAGAAGAATAATTACTACAAAAATCCTGGTAATTACATTAAGCTTTTATTGTTCAAGGATTTCACAAAACAGAAATGTGAATGTACTGAAAACAAATGCAGTTTTTCTACGAGCGCTCTCCCTAAAGGCTCGTATACGCATGTTTACCAAATTCACCAAATCTGTTGCATCCTGCATATTTCTGCCCTAATCAGCATCTATGAATAGCTGAATTTAACACATAAGTAAAGATTTGTGACCTGTTCTTTTCTTCTTTATAGCCCAGTTTTACCAAATACTAAAATTCTCTTATTATGAAGTATTGAAAGTCCCCCCAGTTCAATATCAGCCCCAGAGTTGACCCGCCTGTAGTCAGACAGTCTGCAGTTGGTCTTTTAAAGGTTTATTTAACACGGCAGGTGAACCCTGACAGAGGAGCCTCAGTAGCTTCTCTGTGTGTCTCCTTTTGTCCTTTAAAATCCTTCGAGCCAGATCGAGGGAGGTGTGTGTGTCAGAGGGGATTTGTTGCTATGGGACTAAACTTGCATCCTTTGGGAGTCAGATCATGTGACCACACATAGGTAAGCACCAGAAAACACTGGGATTGATTTGTCTTCATTCTGCTGCTTTCCAGGCAGTGGATGAGTTACTGGAGGCTTTGGAGCTGGAGAAGAGTAGCTACCACATGGGGCTGAGCAGGGTGAGTGATGCATACACTTTTCATCTCAATATATAGAAAGACTGTTAAAGCTGTAACATCTCAGAAACATTGTCATGCTCTTTATTACTTACATACCAAACATTACATGTTTTAGCAGACGAGACTTTTCCCTCTTTTGTGTTTTTCTGCACTTCTAATTATCTGTTGATGCTGTTTCCCGCCATTGCACACTCAACATTTCCTTCACAGTAATAATTATTGTCATACTCATCATGGCGCTTCTCTGAGCTCTTTTTAATTGCAATCCTGAAAACCGGTCCTCGCTGATATGCTGTCTTTACATTTGCTGTTACAATATAGATTTTTGTAGGTTTACATCAACACTTTGGACGCAGTTGTTGTGCAGCTTGTCCTGATCACACTCTCTGTGGCTGTTGCCTTTTTGTGTTGCTGTCTAAAAGCATCAAACCCAAACACCTCCTCATGCTTTGGCCCTCACAATTAAGCAGATAATTAGGACGTGTTTTCCATTCTTGTCACTAACTGGTCACTTTGTTCCTCTGCAGTGACAAAGTCTCCACACTCCCATGAGCACCTTCACTAGTCGCAGTGTTTTTTGGGGGGGTTTTGGCAGGGGGTGATATTTTTTATACTCTGTATCTGTGACACTTGCCAAGCAGCAGTCAGACACTGGCAGACTGTTGAGGATAAAATGCAGATAATTACAAGCAAAAGGGCAGGCTGATAGTTTTGCTAATTAGATCTGTGAATATCTGTGGAATAAAGAACATTCTGCGCCTTGAGCTGTCAATTAGAGAAGTTTCTTGGCAGATACTGCAGGAAGTTTAACCTTGCCTTAGAGTTGGCATGTGTCTGTCAGATCAGTGGACTCCCCAAGTTAACCTTTCAGTACAGTTTTTATTTATTTTTTTTATCTGTGGTACTCATATCAGTAACATTACTAATACCTCTTATTTCAAGATATTTTTACCAGCAGATGAGAAAAACGGGGGTCCAACCAGCTCATGTGGCACAGCACAGTAACACCTACCCACACACTGGGGTGCTTACTCACCTACTGGCTAATCGTACTATGTAGCTTATGCAGTGTGGCAGTAATTTGAGTAATACATTAGTTCATATTTCTCATGCATCAGTCCCATCTTTCCATATTTACAACTGTACAACATTTATCCAAAGCTTAGTGAAGATAAGTAAATATATTTTGTCATTCCAATTGACAATATAAGTTGTAGTTTGAATGCCCCCCCCCTTCATTTAATTACAGCAGCACTTCATCTACATTGACCTGACAAATATATTAATAGCTAAAATCAACATATAGTGGAGTAATCAGTGTTATTCCAGGGTGATCTGACAGAGTTTCATGCACTGTTGGGCTTCTCAAATGTTCCATAAATGTTAAATGGAGTTGAGTTCATTTTCCTGAATTCAGTATGAAATAATTGCCACAAAGATGCTCACTAATATGGTGTGTCCTCAAAGAATGGACTGCTGCCGCTCCTTTATGAAGAAGGTATATTGGTGAAGTAGCACTTTGCATCACAGAATCAATTTACTGCCCAGTTATACTTCCAGAAATGGAAAAAAAGCCAGCAAAGGAAGCAACAACCGTTGTTGATAAATGAGGTTAGGTTTTCTGGCTACAGTACCTGTTTTATCTGACACTAGTTCAGATCAGACTAATGAGCTACTTGCTGGTTCACCTGTTGTCCATCTTTGGACAATTTTTGCTCAGCACTGTAGTTATCATACCTTTCTATTAGGGCCTTGGTAAGGAGGTATTCACCTTACCTGTCACTTGTTTTGGTTATTGTTTTCGGTTAAGGGTCTCAGCACTGACCAGCATTGTCTTAAATGCCTTCCTCTGACTTTTTCAACATGAGAAATGTCATCGCCATCAAAAGCCAAAATGAATATCACACAACATTGTTTACTTTAGTTTTGTTAGGGCTCCCATCGGCCTCAAGGGATCAGCAGTGACACATGAATTGTGGACCATGGATGTGGCTGCATGCTTTCCAGGCTGGCAAATGTCCCATGTCTCACTGCCAAACTGTCTCTGGTGTTCAATGCCAACTTTTTGTAGCTCTCTCTCTAGTAGTATTAAACTGTTCCCACGCTGACAAATGGGTCTCTGAGGACTACGACTGTTTGTTTTAACCACACATGTAATCTCCGTGCAGGCTAGTTAGACATCATCTGCCCACAACAGCATTTCCCACTGTGCAGAATCGACTTCTGGTACCTAAATCCACATTGTGGGAGGGAACAAAAATGATTAATGCACTGTTCATACCTTAGACACTTGCTTTTCACCAACATTCATATCCATAAACATGTGAGGGCAGTATTTGAAATTGTTGATTTTACAGGGAAATTGCCAGTAAAATGCCTTCTACACTGATCCCAAAGTCATTGAGTCTTTGATAGATACCACAATACAGACAACAACATGTCTGTATTTGTACAAATTGCAGTTTCTTGTTAATGGTAATAGCATCAAAGTTCAATTGCCTAAATCTGTAAAGTGCCACAAAAAAGTAGCTCTTGATACTCTGGGGTTTGTTGTGAAGACCTGAACAAAAATGTGTTGTTATTCTTTTCATTTCTGTGGCAGTACAGTACATGGGCCCACAGACAACTGTGCTGTACTCAGATTCTCAGGAACAACCTAATGTTAATGAAACCCCAATAACACATACAGGGCTGCAACTCTCCACTGGCACTCCCTCTAAATCATAGTACAACCACTAACTGAGCTACAATGCAAGTATCCACATATTCTCCCAAGGCCATATATACAGTTGTGGTCAGAGGTTATGAAATTATATTTGTCAAAAGTCACATGCGAGAAAAGACAACATATTCACTAACAAATAATTTAATTTCAAGGACGCAGGTATTCATCGCTACTCACACAGGGGTTACTGCATTAAACTGAGTTATACATTGGCAGCAATTATAACTTGGCCAAAATACAGATATTTAAACCTCCCAACAAAAAGTTACTCAGTCTGCAGCAAACACATGTAACTGCACATACCGTGCATGCTTAGATATGTGCCTTAGAATTCTGAAGCTTTGAAGATTTTTTTTTTTAGTATCAAAGTGAAGCCGGTGATAAATCTGCACATCCAGCAGTGCCCAGTAGAAATCACAGCTGTAGTTAAACTAGCAAACTTCACTTTGCAAAAAGTTAACAAATCCTTAAGACAGTGTGTGTAGCACGGATGAGCTCTTTCATCGTGATGTTTTTCATGTATTCATAAAAAGAAACACAAAGGTGACTATTTTACTTTGAATTCCTATTTAGCTACAGTGAATTAGCTCACACATAACTTACATAACTTAACAGACATAACTTAATCCACAGGTTAGCTGCACAGAGAGACCCTTAAACCCTTTAGGTTTACATAAATGATGGCGGCACCCTGCTTTAGACACTTGTTCAGATCAGATTAATGAGCTACTTGCTGTTGTCCTGTTGTAAAAAGATATCATGTCTCAGCCTCTTTTCCTGCCCACTCCACAGACTGCCTGTTCACAGAACCTGTAATATAATCTGGATGTACTATTATAGTGGAGCCTGAACCCACAGTGACTGGAGCTTTGCAGCCATTTGTGTACAGCTGTTTCACTGAGTGATCATCTGGAGGCAACATAAGCGCGTTTTATATTTGTTCATTTTGGAAAATTAGGTTTACTCAACTGACTTCAAAAACATTTTTCCCTTTTTCTTAAGAATGATATGTGCTCCTTGTTATGATGTTTTTAGATCATAAAGGCACATGATGCTGTGCAGCAGTTTAACGGGAAAGGAGTTCACATACTTCAGAACTTGGCTTTGAATCCTTTTAAAGATTTGTTCAGCATTAAAAAAAAATCCAGTAACAGTTGTCAGTATTTTCACCGCTACACAGGAAACAACTGATAGTTAATTCTGCAAACTTTATTTTCCAAATTGTAAACCAATACAGTTTGAAATGGCACATATGTTGCTGCCACGGTGTAACTCGGTTTAGCGCAGAAACCCAAATTGTCTGTCAAAGTACTCAATCATATTAGGACCCCTCTTCCTTTGGGCTCTGCCCTCCAAAAGCCAGTTGATTTGAACGAGCGGTATTCAGCTACAAGAATTGGGTGCACAATTGCACAGTTGAGCCAGTTGGGGTGGTTTTGGGCATCTGACAAGGATGCCTCCTGGGCAGCTCTTGGGTGAGGTGTTCTGGGTATGTCCTACTGGGAGGAGGCCCCGGGGGCTTCTCAATAGTGATCATGATTGACTACAACTGGTAGTTTCTCTTTGCCAGCATAAATGATTGAAGGATCACAAAGCTTTGTATTCATTATTCTCATGTAAAACATGACAGGAATGAAATTCAGATTCTGTGGTCCCTCCAGTGCAAATTGCAAAGAAACTATGAACAAGTGTCTGTGGAATGATTGTGTTTAAGGTGGAAGTCCAGGAAGAACAGCCTGACATAGGAGTCCCTGGTGTCCAGGTGGGTGAGAGCCAGATGGACTACCTCTAAGATGGCATCCGCAGTGGACCTCCTCTTCCTATATGCATACTGGTGAAATGATTACGGGTTTGATCTGTTCCATGACCAGTTGCTCAAAAACAATTAATGACTATGGGTGCAAGTGCTACTGGCCGATAGTCATTCAGGCATGACACAGCTGAGATCTTGGCAACCCTTATCCCTGTTCCTGTCTTGAAACAGGATTGGACTATTGTATGTGAGAGTGAGGTGTTAAAGATGTCTGTAGTACCTCAGAGAGCTGGTGTACTCAGTCTTTCAGAATGAGGCCGGGGATATTGTCCAGTCCTGTAGCCTGGCAGATTTTGACCTTCTGGAGTGACCGCCTGACCTTCTCAGTCGTGGGTCTGGGACGCTGCTCATCTTGTATAGTGGGAATTGGAGTTGGATAGTGGGAGATCTATTCGGAGCCACTGAGTGCATGCAAAACAGTCTTGGGGCACAGAGGTACTGTCAATGGGCGACACAGTAACTGTCTTTTGTATTGGTTTAATTGTCCTCTGGAGGAGTTGTAGGAGGGGATGAGCAGAATGGTCATCATAATGGTGATGTGCTCATAGAATCCTGGCATTGTGTCCGACAGCTTGACATGATTAAAGTCATCCCAGAGCCTCAGGGTGTTTGTTTCGGAGAGAGAAGATACAGTCATGCAGCTGCCCAAGCAACTACTCAGCATTAGCACTTGGGGGGGATGTAAACAGCTACAATGAACATGGCTGTGAATTCACGGACAAAGTAATATGGCTAGCACTTGATGGTTAAGAGTTCAGCTTTCTCTGAATAGTGACTGCTGGCAACAGAGCAGTTAGTAGACCAGCCAAACACACAGCCCTCCAGTCTCCCTGACACTTCGTTCTTGTTGGCTCAGATGAGCATTCTGCTTATCTGGAAAGCTGAGGCCAGCATGTTGGTTTTTAGCCATGTTTCAGTCAGCATGACTACACAGCAGTTCCTCATCTCCGGGTACTTGCACATCTGCAGCCGTAGCAGATCCATTTTTATTGTCCAGTCGATGGAAATTGACGAGAAAAGGTGACGGGATGATCAGCATTAGCCTTGAGCTTAGTTAGCAGGACTCTTGCAGCTCCTGTTTATGGCTGCACTGCTTCTGCTTGCTCCCTGGTTGCCATAAGATGGAGCACCATGTCACTGTCCTCAGTAGGCCTAGCCTGCCCAGCTCCACTTTCATATTCAATGGTATGTCCACCTCCATCTGGCTGTTAATCTCCTCGTGCATGGCTGGACTGTATTGTATGAGCGAAGACTGGCTCGAGGTATTTACAAAACAACTATTATTAAAAACAAAGAACCACTCACACTGTCGAGAGCTACATTGGAGTGGAGTGGAGTGCACTGCATTGAGTGGATGGAATAATGAAGGAGGAGGACTATATCCAAATTCTTCAGCTTCACCTTACTTGGACACAATTAGGTGTTCCAACAGGACAATGATCCCAACATATCAAAACTGTTTTAACAATAGATAAAGCAGGCTAATATTAAGCTTCTGGGCCTTCTAAAGCCCTGACCTTGACCTTATTGAAAATTTGCAGTCTATGCCAGCTCCGTGCCAGGAAACCGACCAATTTAAATTCACTCTATTAATTTTACAAAGAGTGGCTGAATATCCAGACAGAATTATGCTAGAAGCTGGTGGATGGCGTATGGCCGAGGTACAACTTGCTAACGGACATTTAACCAAATTTTAGTGGGTATATGTATAGTTTTAAGTCTGTAAGCATAATTTTGACCCTGTGTGGATTTGGGAAAATCTAAATAAATTCAAATTTGTGCTCCTAATTGTTGTTTTTTTTAAGTCATGAAAGATGTATACTGTACAATCATTCCACCCTAATAAAAGAACAGTTCAAAGAAAGAATTTAAAGGCCCAAATTACTGTGACATTCATGCACTTGATGACTATATGTAAAACTCTGACCACAACTGTATACATATGCTTCTACACACTGTAGAAGCACTGCTCAGACTGTTTGTATCTAGTTATCATGTAGCTGTCCAGAGTTACTGTGAGTTGGCTTAGTCAGTCTCCCATGTGTTCCTCTGAGGCAACATGGTGGCATCAAGGCAACAGATAATGTTGCACTCCCATAGTACTTAGTTTTTTCGACATAAAAACAGCAACTCATCAACAATGTGTAGTAGAAATCCTAAATATATACACCACATGTATCCCACTTTTTGCAAACAAATGAGCTAAAACATATTCTTGATGACAAGCCAGGAGTGCTGTGGGGAAACGTGTTCCTTTGTCATGGAGCTGTTGTCATGTGAAGCAATCAAAGTGCCTTTTGAGTTAACTAGAAGGGAAGGTGCTTCTGGAGGCTGTAAGTATACCAGCTCTGAAACAATAAGTTGGCCTTTGATTTTAACAGTAATGTGCATTGGAACAGGAAGTGATACAATACCACAGTGAGCAAGTGAGCGCACCACCAGGTTTTTCTTGTCTTTAGTTTGTAATTAATGTATCACTCGTCTGTGCCTGTTTATTTGGTTCTTGTGCTTGAGAGTATTCCAACCAGAGTTGGCCTTTTAGTCATTAGCTTTAGTGGGTATCTAGTAGTCATTGCAATATTTGATATTAATTTAATTCTTAAAATATTTATTTTTTGGGTCATTAGTTCCAGGGCTGAGAAAGTATCTTATAAGTAGCACTATTAATACTGTGCTACATTATCTAGAAAAAATATACTATAACAGTGAGCCTTGAAAATATCCATTTTACAAGTGCAGCCACAAAATGTATCACCTGGTAATGACACTGGCAAAAGTGATGATGTTTCTCACTGATTTATACAAACCATCAAGTAGATTATCTAAAGTTACCGCGAGCAGCCATGCTTAGTCAATGTTTGGCTGCTTAAAGCTTTCAAATGACAAGCCATGTTTAAGGCCCATGAATGTCAAGGAATGTTTCAATGTAATTTCTTGGAGTTATCCTCTTTAGAATAATTAAAGAGGAGCAGTGAAAAAACAATAGTTGTCTGGCTTAGTGACACCAGATTGCTTTGTGTTTAGCTTCTTTTTCTTCTTCATGTGACTATATGGCCAATCCAAATGACACTCTCATTTTAGAGCCGCCAGCTAACCTAACCTGCATGTCTTAGGAATAATTTTCAGACATACCCCAGAAAGGTCAAAACTGTACTGAGATGGCTCTCTGTTGTTGTGAACCTCTGATTACTATTTTATACATTTTAAGTAGACTGGGACAGTAAGCCTGCTTGGTAAAATGATGTTGTATCCTTGTGAAGTCATAATGTCCACAAGGTATAAAAACAGCAGTCTTAGTCCTTGGCCACACCTTCTCCCTTGCTCAGCCATTTTTAAAAATTACAGCCAGAGCTGGGAACAGAAATATCCTCAGAAGGACAAAGCATCAATTTAACCTTGCTTAATGAATCTACTTCCACAAAGATCTTGCGGCTAAATCAGGGCTGAGAAACAGAGCAAAATTTCAGCCCGGATGGATGTGGACTTTTACAACAGGCCAACTGTCAATCATTCTCTGACTGAGAAGTGAAAATGTGCCCTCATTGGCATTCAGGAAGTAGCATTGCTCTTGTCTAAAACAACTGCCAAGGGGACTGAAGACACAGAATGAGACTGCTGTGATCCAGCTAGTGAAATCACTGTCAGTCAGTCTGGACAGCAAAGAAACTCAGCAGTAATACCAGCAGTGAGAAATACAAACTCAAATCCTCATTTGACGTTTTTTTTTTCTAATTTGGTAACTACCATATTTACAGGGATTTATTGAGCCTGATCCTGCTAGCAGGCTGTGTTCATATGTCCCAAACACAAAATACTGATGATGGTGACTTACAGCAACACATCTTTACTATCTGTGGCACAATAATTCTGGTATTATCCTTCCACTGACATGCAGTGCTGTGAAAATGTCACTACCCAATTCCCAAGTTCTTTTTTTTAAATATTTGTCACACATTTATTATTATTATTGTTATTATTATTATTATTATTATTATTGTTATTATTAATAATAATAATAAACCATTTATTTAAACAGGTATTTTAATTGAGATCGAGATCTCTTTTTTTCAAGAGCCTTGCATACAAGAAAGACACAACAATTTGAGACAACTACATAATAAAAGGACACATTATCATAAATTATAGAGTAATTTATGATAGACAGATACAACCCTTTAAAATGTTGCAGTGAAATCAGAGAATGCAGCTTTATAGTTTTTTGGGGTTTTTTTTCAGGCACCAAAGTATTTAAATCCAGTTTTTACAAGTTTAATATGAACAAACATTATAGCTAAAGTTAAAATGTCCTGTAACTTGACATTGTAAGTACTGTGTTTAAATTCAGTTCAGGAGTGGAAGTAAGCAGGCAATCTTTGCAGCAGAGCCTTGTAAATAAACATCATACAATGCTGCTCTCTTCAATTTGCTTGGGAACACAATCCCATTTTTCATATGATGGTAAGAAAAGAATCACTATTGATGAATCGTAATGAACTGTGATACACGGAATCAAGAAACTGGAAAATAATAGTTTGACTTGTGAAAGAAAAACAAGATTTGTTTCTTTGGAAGAATCAAGTCCTAAAATTAACAATCAATAGTTTCATTTTTATGAAGAGTTTGAATATGAACTGTAGGATGGATCTTTGTGGATGACCTTGTAAATGTCATGCACTTTGTTTCAAAGTTTAAAATAATTTATGTGTGATCAGAGAACATTGTAATGTGTCAGAAGCAAACTATAGATGTGCCGATCAAGGGGAGAGCCAGAGGGATATAAAATAGTGTCATCGGCATAAAAATGTGAATTGCAGTTTTGAAATTATCATTTAAAAACTACATTTTCTAATTATTCAGGTTATCTTTGGATAATTTAAAATTTGTTTAATGATCTGAAATATTTGAGTGTACCAAATATGCAAAAAATAAGATATCAGGAAAGGGACAAATACTTTTTCATGGCACTGTACCTGAAGGTAAAATATGAACTTCAGGTTTGTCAGTACCTGAAGTTAATAATTTTAGAGAATAAAGGAGAAAGGAGGTATATGTGACAGCACTCTAATTCCACTTTTCCTCTTGCAGGTGTTCTTCAGAGCGGGGATTCTGTCCAGGCTGGAGGAGCAGCGAGACATCCAGACTAGGAGGAACCTCTCTCTGTTCCAGGCTGCCTGCAGGGGATACCTAGCCAGACAGGCATTCAAGAAGAGGAAGGTAGGCCTATTTAACCACTTGGAGAGATTAGTACTGACTGCCGTTGTATGTAGCACTAATTGTTGTAATATACATGTAAGAGTTTCACCAGATATGTGGAGGATGCAGTACAAGTCACAGGGCATTGCAGCTTCTGTAGCATTTGTGTTTTTGAAGTTATTAATTACTTGTTAGGGGCTATGCATCTATCACAGATAATTAAAACAAATATGATTTCCTCCAAGATCAACTTGAGCTACTTGTGCTGGTTCTTTGTGGCCATTTGTGATTTCACTGGCATCCCTACCTGCTGCTCTGATGCTTTTGGTGATTAGTTTCTGATCATGCTGCTCCAGTGGGCAACTGCCAAATTAAAGACACAGCTACTCTTCCCCACTATGATTTCATCATAGTCCAAGTGTCTTTAACCATTCCAGTATTGAGCACTGCCTGTGGGATATCATCCTCCTGTCCCATGCAACATTTCCACCACCTCTTTACTTTCCTCCATCCTCTTTTCATTTCATTTATAACTTTATACATGTTTAGTTATGTTCTTCATTTGCGTGCTGCTTAAAGGTGATCTCTATTAGATAGACAGATGACAAATTAAAGGAAAAACCTGGAGAAGTAACTAACGTAATAGCAGATATAAGACATTCCTTTAATTTGTCTGAACTGCTTATGCCTTATTGGCATGACTATATTATTCCACTACACTATGGCCAAAGAACTGTGAATCCTGGCATTGATTTTGCACGCAGAACATTATGACCAATAAAAAATATAATCAGAAGTGTTAGATTTTTAATCTTCAACAGCCATGTGTTACCTTTATGGAAATGGCCTCCTGCTAATCCCCTTTGAAAGAAAAAAGCAGAGAGCTGTATTAGTTATGTGATCACTAGTTCGACTGGAGTCATTTTGACATCAGTTTGATCTGCAAGTCTTTTTACACTTTCCACTATTTTTAAGATGCTTCTTGTTCAGCTGTCCACGCCACTAACCAGTGCCAAAATTGTTTATGCAATGCTCTGTGGGTTCCATCAGCACCTGAAGAGACACTTGGACCAACCCGTAAGGAGTTACAAGTACAGCCATGGCTATTATCCCTGATAGCAGTGTTGAATCAAAGCGAGTACTTTGTGTTGTAAATGGTAAATGGACTGGTACTTATATAGTGCCTTGCTACTCAACTTGAGCACTCAAAGTGCTTTCCTGTACAAGAGTCATTCACCCAATCACACAAATTCATATGGCACTTTTATCTACGTCTAAGTGCTTTATCTAACATTCACAAGCACCCTCACACTGTGATGGATGCATCTGGGGCAACTTGGGGTTCAGTATCTTGCCCAAGGATGCTTTGGACACATCTCCACTGACTGCATGATTGGTAGACAGCATGCTTTACCACCTGAGCCACAGTTGGCCCAGTCTTAATTTGTTCTCTGAAAACTATCCTGACATTTCATTGTGATTATACAGTTCCCATGAAATAAAAAGGAGTTTGAACCAAAGTAGATGCATTTACATTGTTGCCAAAGAAGCTTTTTAGATGTGTCACAAGTTACCCGTTTGAGTGTGTTTCAGCCATTTCGGGCTTTTGTGTGTGTGTGTGTGTTTGTGTGTGTGCGCGTCTGTGTGTTCGTTCCACCAGAGTGAGCCTGACAAGTGGGAACTATTGCTGCTGACTCTTGAAGATGCCAGTGGGG
>VUQJ01001355.1:0-13846 GCA_015108635.1 Andinoacara biseriatus
TTGAGTTTGCACTCATCTCTTTTCAGCGGCTTCTTCCTTCCAACGCCCCCATTACTACGCTTGTCACATCTGACCCTGCTCTGGTCCTGTGTCTGTGCTTCCTATTCTCTCCAGCAGCAATTGGGTGTCTAAGATTGCACTGAGCGGTGTCAGACTGCAGCATGGGCCTCGCACTGGAGTTGAAACGGAATGGACTGAAATATCCGAGGGTCAGCGTTTGACTCGGTGTACTTAGTGCAAATATAATCAGAACCAATCCGCTTATTTACAGTGTGTGACTAAAGGAGGCAAATCTATTAATCTAAGCTCCAGAAGTAGAAAATCTACCGTTTAAGATGTAAACAGACGACCATAAATGTTTGTGGTCAGCACAGACTTTTTAAAGACTGCACTGAGCATCAATCCAAACAGGCAAAAGTGTCGTACGAGATCAGATATATGCTTTTAAGCTCCAGACAGCACGAGCACTAAATGCTCTAAAAATGAAAGAATGGTTTGACCCCCGCACGCAACATCCAGCACTGTGTAATTGGCTGCTGCAGAGGTTGTTCCCTGTATCAGCTGGAATAGGTCATGGTGCTTCTGTCTCTGTCCATTAAGCTGCTGCTAAATTCAAAGCATTCATTCTACACTCGCCTGAGCTAACAGAGCACATGTTACGGGAAGGTTTGATCCATTTTCTGGAGCTGAGCGAGAACTGCTGTGTCACAGCGGCCGCGTTTGCCGCGTTTCTAACTTTGCATGAGATGAGTGTAGGATTAGGATGAGCACAGAGAAGCCGACATGATGGAAAAACGCACTGCTCCCTCATCATCCGAGACAGCATTCATACTGCATTTTTTTCTCTGTTGTTGTTGTTGTTGCCTCAATTAAAGGAAGTCAGACTTTACTTTAAATCTGAGTCTGTTATATAAAATGAAAAATGAAAATGTTCACATCTAGATCAGTGCACAAATCTGGCCTTTTAATGTGAAAGCTGCATACGATCATTTTTAATTACGCCAAAGGAGGTCGTGTTTTTGGTAGCATTTGCACGTGTGTGCCCGCATGCATGTCTGTCACTCTGTTTGTGTATGATTGCTCAAAAGCTTTGAATGAATTCTGATCAAACTTTGTCGGGGTCATGTTAGCAATCCATTCAAGTCTTCAAGGTCGACCTGACGATTTATTGGTCCAAAATTAACAAAAAACTTATGATTCTTATAAGTGTGGTGTGTATTTTCAACATATAGAAAGTACTGAACAAATATTTAAAATATCATGTCACAATTGACCTCTGACCTCTCCTGCAAGGTCAATAGATTGATTTTAGGGTCAAAGTGATAAAAATGCTGTGTAGAGCTATTTAAAACAGTTTCTTACCACCACTGTTTGTATTGGGAACATTTGGCTATGTAGGAAATTATATATGGGGATCCTAAGTATCACGTTTCTTTGACCTTCAAGGTCATATAAGGTCAAACTTTCATAAAATATCTTTTATCCTTAAAAGGCTGCCTTTTGTTTGTACTGGCAACATTTAGGAAACATTTCTGGAATATGGGAACTTAAATATCACATTATAGCTTGCATCCAAATATGTCACATGTGACCTCTGACCTAATTTTTACATTTCACATCTTCGTTTCTTTCAAGTTGACTCTGGAGAAAAGGCAGGAAAATCAAAGCACCAGCGATGTCACTGACCTGCAGCCCGGTCAGACCTACACACTCACCTCCACCTACTCATGTACCACTCTGAGCATCATCTGATGCTTATGAGAATTATTTTTATACCTGCTAGGGATTCACTGCTATGGATAATGGCACATGAACAGCAACATGGAAAACAGGCTTGACATCAGAATGATTATCTTCATGCAAATGCATGTACACTTATGATCTACATGACTGAGTGAAAGAGGAAAAGCTGAAAATGGAACATGGCTGCAAATGTGTTGTACCTCAGTCCCTTTTTGGGAAGTGTGTTTCTGTCGAGAGGCATGCTGTTAAAACACAGAGGATGAGCAAATTAGACGAACACCAGAAAACATTTGTTGTTGTTTTTTGAGATATAAAAGAAAAAGAACTGGTCACATTTTACAAACTGGACTTTTGACATACACATACACAAAGACACACACAATGGAAAAATCCATTAAGAAATTACTAATGCACCTCAGTACAAAAGACTACAGATATACAACAAGCAGTATTTAGATTGTTTCATTTTCGAGACAGCTGGACTAGTGAGGGGAAATACCTGTGTTCCCTGCTCCTATGATGTAATCCTGCTCCTATGATGTAATCCTGCTCCTATGATGTAATACATGCAAAAGTGTGTGGAGAAAAAAAAATGGAAAGATCCTGAAAAAGGCTACTTGTGGGAATGAGCGTCAGAAATGATCAGAATTTATTGTGGGGTGTTTTTTCTGTCATGGGCTCGGACTGGGACACTGTCAGGACTGTTAAATGTCTGACTGCTGATTGTCGTCCAGACAGTAAAAAAAGACTCTTTGATATATTAACTAATAATGCCGCAGATGTACCAAATATAGGAAAAGCGCAGGCATTATTCTGATCTGTCATATTATTGTTTTATAGTACCAAAACCATGCCAGAAAAGAAACTTAAATTAAACCAAACTGTGTAGTGAATGAATGATTTCTTTCTGTTATCAATCGTTTATCTGGTATTTAGACTTCATCTGTATGTCTACATATTAGGGTAGGGAGATAAACTGTTTGTCTCTGTTCTCAAATGAAACAATGAATACGATTCTTCCCAATCGTATTCCTGTTACTCACCCCTCAGACAGGGTGGACTTGACACTGCCGGTTCGTGTCACCTTGGGCCCATGGTGGCCCAGCGGCATATCAATGGACTCAGAGCTGGTGTGCAGACTGGTCATGCTTTGGCAGCTCAGTGTGTCCTTGCTGCCAGCTGATGAGCTACAGGCAGGCCAGGGCCGAGCGTTGGAGGGCAGGGAGAGGCCAGAGGCTGGGCTGGAGGCCGGGGAGTCGGTGCACAGGTCTGGGGTTTTACCATACAGTGGGCTGCTGCCACCGCTCAGGCCGCCAGCGCTACCCAGGCTCCCCGTGCCAGAGGAAGGCGAGTCCAGACTGGCTTGTCTCGCCAGTGTGCCGTGGGGGCTGCCCAGTATTGAGGGGCACTTGCCAGAGTCAGGCGTGCCCGGAGAGCTGGCCTTGCTGCTAGCTTTGGTGCCAAACAATCTGAGGGCAGAGAGGTGGGTGCAATCATTTAGAAATGCTCAAAGGACAAGTGATGAGCATCTACAAGCTCCTTACTGGAAAAATGAAGGACTCTGGTATACCCTGGGTTCGAAAACTGAGGTTTTCTCAAAGGCCTGACATACATTACAACTACTACATTACAAACTACTACAAGGATCAAGAAACCCATTTTATTTTAGTGGAAAACAACTTCTTAAACATCCCCTTGTAACACCGATCTTTATACAGCGGAAAAAACTAAGTACACTTTACAATACATTTATCTTCGGCAGCAAACTCTACCTCATTTTACATATGAACTCTCAGTAATTTACACTGACACATTTTTTCTCACAGCTTTGCAGTTTCAACCCCGGACTTTAAATAACCTAATCTGTTAGGCCACTCAAACCCTGTCTGCTTTCTGGATATGCTCAGGCAGCCTGCTACTCTGCTCGCGCCTGTCCCACTCTGTCATTGCAATCACACAATATATAGGTGACACACTCTGCGGAGGGAGAAAAAAAAAAAAGCCATGACATGCAGATGAAACGTGTTGGCTTGACAGATCGGATGGGACGGATGCTTGGACACGCCTGCCGAATGCATGCTTCTAATGAGTCAGGGGCTGGTGTGCAGAGAAACTCCTGTCTCCTGTCTATTCTGATAAACACTGCTGGGCTGGATCTGCTTCATGTGAATGAAAAGCCATCAGATCCTCATCTTCAGGGCAAAGACGTGTTTCGTTTGCAGCTGCTTATCACCTACGCCAGGGAACACTATGCAACGCACTCCTTAGCTAGGCAGCCCAGTATACACACTCAATCAATATTTCCATGAAGGCAATGTAACATCATTTATTAAGTGTCCGATATTCATCTTGCACATCCAAACAAATCTAAAATCGATAGAGATGACATATTTTTAAGTAAAGCTTTGACACTATGGATGTCTTCTTCAGTAAAGTGCCCTGTCTGTTCCAGAAGTCTGGGGAACAGCCTGCACTGGGAAAGCTTTACTAAACACCACAACTGACCTAAATGTCCTCGCTGCATTTAACTAACAATCAGGGAACTGAAAAAGAAATGTGGTGAAATGCTGGATTCACACAGAAACACACAAAGTCAGGGACAGAGACAGAATGAGAGCAGTAGGCGTGTATGGTGTGTCTGACCTGCGAAAGGTAGGAGAAGCAATATCGGGGTACTTGGAGCCTGGTTGCCTGAGGCCTGACTGGCCTGCTGAAGTGGAGGTGGGACTAGACTTTGGGGAGGTGGACAGTCCTGCTGCTGGGTCTTGATCTGACACCGCCACTTTCTCCTTATCCGTCTGGTTGATGGTAATGGGACTGGAGCGTTCCGAGGCCACTTTTCCGTCCCTGCGTTTAGCGCACGTTTGCGTTGCTGCTCCACAGGATGACTTGCCACTGACATTTGAGTCGATGCTGCTAGAGCTGGAGCGATGCCCGCTGCGCCCTGCGGCCACCCCACTGGAGGATTTAGCTGGCCTGGGTAGGGAGCGGTACTGCAGGGTCACTTTGGAGCCACTGCAGCTGAGCAGAATACCATCGTCCTGGGGCTGTGAGCCATCCAGGCTGGTCTTACGCACACCGCTGATGCTTGCACCTTTGCTGATGGCAGCTGAGGATTTGGGCGCCTTGCCCAGGGTGGCTGAGCCACTGGCGAGTGTTGCACCACTGGAGGTAATTAGGGTGCCAGTGGGACCTTGGATCTTCTTGTATCCAAAGGAGCCTGTGGTGGGTGGGCGTGCAATGCCAGAAGGGGGTTTCTTGCCTTCATCACCACTGCTCCTTCCAGCATCTGAGGGTGAACGCTGGATGCTCGCTGAGCTCTTGGAAGGCACCTTACCTTTCTCTGAGGCCTTAGCGTCATCAGTTTTGCCTGTTAAATTGCATGAACACAAATGCAAGAATATTACCAAGTACTTGGTTTTTAATCTTTGGTGCCACAGAATCAATAAATTGTTGCCTACAGCCAGAAGCAAAGTAACTGCCGCTCAGCTACAGTGAGAGCTGAAACATTTAAGTAGATCAAACATTTAAGATTCTCCAATTCTCTGAGCATATTTCATTAACACGTTCATCTAAAGTCATTATTATGACAAAGTAAAGAACAATGAAGTAATTTGTGCTTTGTATAAAGATCACTTAAATGTCTGATGTGAAAAACGATCCACTATAAACTCACCTCAACAGACAATCATTTCTAATATTATAATATTATATAAATGTAATAGATGTAGGTTAGTTTTGAAGTTACTGACTTAAGGTATGTTAAAGTTGCTCTGATATTAAATGTCTTTTTGCTCACTAATAAGTTTTTTGACATACTTTTATTTAATGGAATAGATTAACTTATCACAATGTTTAACAGTTTATGAATTAAGCGAAAAAAAACATTTTCTGTTTTGGTATTTTACGTCTTTTATGTCCCAGACTAGTACTTCATTCAAACAGTCAAATTAATTTTGGCCCAATCTAATCACCTGGTATGACTACTGTCCTTCAGATGCCAGTTCAAGATAAAGATGACGTGCTCCATTTCTTACCTGGTGTTTTCAGGGCAGCAGAGGTCCCCTTGGATCTGGGTGGTGTAATGCCCACCTGGGCTGACATGCCCCTCCTCCATGAGCCCGTTTGAGACATCTGGGCCAGCGCAGCCGCCTTCTGACTGGCATCCTCATACTGGCCCTGGGTTTGGGATGAAGGGGAGGATGAGGAGGGCTTCCAGCGAGAAGAGCCACTGCTGGGATCCATGCTTGCATCCAGCTCCTCCTCCACCTTCTTCAGGTCCTCAGCTCCAGCCCAACTGCTGCTCACCTCCTGCTCGGCATGCTTGGATCTGCTTCCTTTTTGGGACTGTGGGGCGGTGTAAGGGGCATCAGAGTAAGCACATGAACTGATAATGAGACGAGTACAATAACAAAGCCGTGATGCTGAACCTGATCATCACTGCAGTTCCACATCAGCAATTATGAAGAGTCTCATAAAAAAAAAGAAACGAAATCTATATACAGTGGCAGGTAACGAGTGCAAGCAAGTTTTTAAACTCTCATCTCAAACTTGCCTTATAAGGAGGAACACAGCAAAGTCATAATTCCTTGGAAAATGCATGAAATATTATGACACGCTAAACTTCCAGCATGGTACTTCAGTCAGCAAAAAGAAGTCCCTGCACAAGCTGAGCTGTGGGGGTTGTGTCTGCGTGTGAAGTGGTAGCTATCTTTGGAATCTCCCACATCCAGCTACTGAGACGCATACGAACGCACCCACACAAACTCAAACACGCAGCAGCGACAGCTAGCCTACCTTAACAGATGGTCAGCCTCCCTAGCAACAGTAGAGTCTCTTAAGAGCCCAGTCTGTTGAGTATTTCATGAGGGGCCAAGAATACTTGGCAGAATACATTCAAAATCTCAGAGGAGAACTGAGCGCTGGCCCTTTGTCCACAGTTAATTCCCTCAGCCGTGGATTCAGAGCGGACACACAGACTCGCCTTGATTTCATGCTAAACAAATATGCTTGGAAGTCAGCATCTGTAGGCCTTTTATCAGATCTGACAATTAATATTGCTTGGTGTGTGCAGATCGAATTAGATTTGTTTTTATCCTCATTTACAATCAGATTCTGTAACCAGATTTTGCACTTACCCTTCACGCTATGCTGCATGATTCTGATCTGTGGTTACTGACCCACCCAACTGGCTCCGCTCTCCCCTCACATGACCCACGTCGAGACAGACGGTCAATCTATAAAACTGTGAGGTCTTCCTCTCAGCCACATATTGCTGTGATTTGGAGCTATTTTGATCAAATCAAACTGAATTTGATGTCAAAGAATGAAGGAGTTATCCAGCAAATAGTCACTGCACCTCTAAAAGTAGGAAATGGAACTAACGCAACAGATGCTGAGATGTCCTGATTTTACCACCTAGTACATGTCAAGCACTATGAATCCTCAATCTTAGATTGCAACAGCATTTTTTTTTATTAAACCCTTCACGCCTGCTTCTATCACACTCTCCACTGCCAGTTTATAATGAGAGATTACCCCAATGTCGCAAAACAGGTCAAGTAAGTGTGTCCATTTGCACCTTTATTAAATCATAACACAAAGCTGAATCATGAAAGGAAACATGAAACTTTAAACAAGAAGATGTTGCAAGATATGCAAAGTCATGAGTTTCAAGCTGATCACTGCAGGAAATGTGTTTTTATTAGCTTGTGAGATAATTACTGTGCAACTAACACTGATTATTCACGGCTGCTAATTGCTCTATAGGCAGTGAGACTGAGACCTGATGCGACATTCTCTGCATCAAACTGAACACTGGTGCTAGCAGCATGCTCACAATGATAAGATGCTTATTAAGGTTATTATAGTTAAATAAAACATTTTGACCTCTGCACCAAATTTTATGGTACCTTATTCAATCGTAGATACGCCACCTTAAACCATAGAAGAGTCATGGAACAGAATCCTAAAGACTTCATAGATGATGATGATCCACAATCAGCTAGCATGCGTTAGTCATGGAATAGTGAGACTGGCTATTAACTGGCCAGTATTTGCAGGCTCACCTGTGCTCCCTTGCTTTTGCGTGATGAGCTGACGCAGGAGTATGCAGG
The DNA here is from genome assembly GCA_015108635.1 of Andinoacara biseriatus. NCBI lineage: Eukaryota > Metazoa > Chordata > Actinopteri > Cichliformes > Cichlidae > Andinoacara > Andinoacara biseriatus. The sequence goes on from VUQJ01001355.1 coordinate 7,860, forward strand.
TGTGTTCAGATCATCAGTGCTGATGTTGTCCAACGTGTCACTCAGGCCGCTGCTCACCGAGCTGCTGTCGTCCCAACTAAAACAGGAGAGAGGGACAAAGGACAGGTTAGCAGACCGTTTACAATTGCCTAATTTGTCTTATCGAACAGTTGTGCCCCTTTTTTGGAACTCAACGACTTTGAGGTATTTTTTGGAGCGGAAAAATGGCATTAGGACATTAATTATGAGCTTTCTAATATAAAAGTATGGACATAAAGAAAGAATGTTTATTATCAGTGTTGCTATTGAAGGTCAACAGAGCAGACACCTTAGAGCCCCTAAATCAAAGGCACATGGATCAAACAAGCATATGGATTATTTAGTTATTGTCTGACTCCAGTGCAGAAACTTCAAGCAATATTTCTTGCCATCAGACAAAATTAATCACCTTCATTAATCATATATTGGCTCATATTTGCTTTCGTTGTTCTCTTGCACACACATTTCTACACACAACGTGAGAGTCAGCGAGCACTGCGGATGTGACAGCTCACACACGCGTGTGCAGCACAGACACAGTCTTCACACATACTAATTGGTTTCCATGCCAACACGTCAAGTCTCATCCGAATGTGTGTGTTTGCCTTTGTGTGTGTGTTCAGAGACACGCCCTTAATTTGCATGACAAATCTGACCAAACAGCTCCAGGAGTTTATATTATTAAAAATTAAATAAACAATCGATCCTACCAGAACGAGTCCTCACACCACATCATATTCAGACAGGTAACACGCGCACACACCCAACACATCTTAAAGGACTTTCATAAGACACAAAATTTCATATAGTTTAAAAACATTATTTAAAAAAAAAAGAATTTAAAAACAATGAAATTCCGGCTCGCTGTTTATAATTCATCACAGATGACAACGAAAACTCGACGGCAGGCTGAAAATGAGAGAATAACGTCTCATTCTTACAGGCAGGAGGAGAGGAGGGGGTGGTGGGTGAGCTGGAGATGTGCAGAAGCAGTCCAGAGAACGTAACGGTGCTAATTACTGAAGACACGCATATCATTTATTACCTTTATTGCTTCCTTTTAATTATGTTTTTAGACATAAATAATGAAGACAGACTCATGTCTGGCAAACCGAGGTGTACAAAAATGCGGAACGTGCAAAAACATTAATTGGTGGCGTGCATTCACCTGACACCTGTAATGAATGGAGCCGTGAGCAGACACGTATCAACCTCGATGTCCACTGGTGCAATGCAAAATTGATTTGGTCTTCAGACGGATATCAAATGAGCAGCATTTATCTTCACAGCCCAAATCTGACCAGGTCTCATAACGACGACATAAAACTTTAGATGAAAGAATTTATAATAAGTTTAAAATTTGTAGAAATATAGGCTGGATAAATAAATTTCCCTTTTTGGAAAAAAAAAATAAAAAATTAATGTTTGTATAGAAACGCACAAAAGTAAACATCAAAAACCAATTTCTCATTTTTGTCATCTTAATCTGTCATTCTGAGCTTTCATTTTCCTGCAAGTCAAAGCCATTATTGGAAAAACGTCTAAGAGATGGAGGAATAAAGCACAGCAGGAGCTCGTCGTACAAAAAAATAAATGGTATCCCAGCTGTCAGTCTGAGCTGTGCACTCATGTATCTACAGCTTTAGAGGAGAAATTCAACAGGAAAGAAGCTGCTGCTGAGCCTCCAATATCAAAACCAAGTGTTTGAGTCGGTGTGTTTCTGCACAAATCAGGCTCTTACAAACAAAGCTCGATCAATGGCAGCGAAACATGCCTGGATTGCTTTGCTTTAATCTTTTTCCTTTTAACTGCACTTAAGCGGATACTGTTTTCCTTTGACTGGGTGAGTATCCAGGCTGAATGGGTCTAGGATGCATTTAAACTGTGATGGTGACAGGCCGCCAGGTCACCTTCATGATCTGATTTAAAGTTGTCCCTCTGCTCGGCGCTGCTGGTCTCAGGTACTACAAAAGTGACAGGGGAGTGGCACTGCTGCTTCCTGACAGACGGCGTCAAACTTAAACCCCCAAACAAAATGTACCAGTCCAAATGAACTTGGCAGCCCTCCAGAAAACCGCGCCAAGAGACAAGTTTTGTTAGCAGAAACACAGAAAGCTGTCGTATTATGTATAATTAAACTTGTGGGGAAAAATTGGAGGAAGGATTTAGCAGAGATCAGACGGTTTGGCTCAAAAAAATCATTCAAATTTCTTTTAAAACTTCACTTGTTACATATTGTTGTCAGCTTCCTCCAAACTGAGACCAACTGGACTTGAAAAATACAAATGTGGGAATGGTGAAACAGCAGCGGGAGAGCGATGAAGTCTATCATCATAATCAGTAAGCGGAGGCAGATGGCTGTGAAAAAGCTCACTGACTTCCAATTCTTATCTAAAAACCAAAATTATTTTGCACAGAGTCCCCCTGGTAGCAACAGATTGCCCTTTCACACTTTGGTGGCTGCGCTAATGTAATGTTGAAAATCATCTTTGTAGAGAGAATTACTCTGAGCTGTGGAGATGATTGAAACAATATCTTTGCCATTTTTGCTTAAGCAACTCCATGAATCAAACTAAACTATTGCTGTAGTCGTAAATGCAAAGTAAAGATGCCTTCGATCTTTAGCATCAACTTCTTTAAGAATCCATCTTCAGCCAATTTATGTTAATCAGTAAAAGGAGCAGCAGAAGAAACTCTTTTAAGTCAGGCTGTTATGTCGGTGAAAAGGTTCGAACACGTGAGAAAGCTTTGGGTGAAAAGATGATATTTTTGGAAGAAGAAGAATTTGGATTATTTTTTTCAAAGCATAAAAAACAGGTGCTGGAAAGAGGTAACTTTAATCAGAAGCATGTGACTGCATAAGTTTGTCCTGTTTAAGCAGAGCGGGCACCTTGAAAGCATATTTTCAAACTAGAAAAAAGCAGAAAATGAGTTCCAGACACCTCAGCACAAAGTCAGGCAATAGTTGCACAACTGTATTGATCAGCCTGCACAGACTCTTATTCCTGGACCTTCAGTGTTAGCTGAGCAGTGGAGCTGCTTACTGAACAGCATTGCTGTGTTTTGTGTGATTTGGTGGCGGAGGACTGCTGCAGAGCGGCATCCATGCTCTGTGGAGCTTCCTGGGATAAAGTGCTGATAACACAAATAGAAAACAGAAAGTGCTCCTGCCCTTGACTGTAATGGGCTGAATGTGTCATCAGGATGACTCCCTGGAACTGACAGAACTGTGGCTAACCAGGCTCCTCCTCTCAGACCTGCACGTCACTACGTCTCCTTCTGCAGGGGGTGGTATCCTCAGAAAAGGCACAGACGAACTCTGTAACCCAGCAGCGGGAGCTGGTGGGTCAGGATTCTGTGTCATAACTTCCTAAATTAACAATGAGCTACAATGTACAGAACAGTCTGCTTGAGAGGAGACGCTGGCTTCTCTCCCATGTTTCATAAGCAAGGCAGGAAAACGGAAGATGGTGTGACTCAAGTTATAGTTTCCACCTCAATATCAATATGAAAACACACCGCTTCCCCCATGATGCTGTGATGTCTTCAGCTGCATGCCCCACATAGTGCAGGTTGGTGTAGGACAGGAGTGCTATTGAACTGTAAGCTAACTAGTGCTATAAAAAGGTCCGGCCCATTTTAAATCCCGAGGACCAGCTGGGGAAATCTCAGCATGGAATATCTGCAAGAAGGACTTTAACAAGGCACCTGCTGACCCAAAGAAGCTTGAGCAAAAGGTGCTCATGAGCCGCAGACAGCTACCTGCTGGACTGACGTTTTTATTTCACTGCGAATCCTTGATTTTCGCAAAGCGCTTCCATGCTGTGAATGCATCGAAGTGGCTCCACTCAACCATGCAAACATGATCTCATGCAATATTCAATACAGTCGGTCTTGTTCCTTCAACAGCCCAGAGGAGAAAATGCTATTAGCAGCGTGAACAAAGGCTAACATTCGCGATTACACTTTATCTTGGAGATAAATGAGGTTTTGATGACTAGATTAATAAGTATTTGGAGGAGGTAGTGTTGAAAATTATTAAAATGTTGTGACTGCAGATGGGGGAACGCAACATTTCCTCAGAGAACCTCTTATGTAAGAAAACAGGAAAGAAAAACATGTAATGGCATCTGAAGAGAAGAAATGGCACCAGTTTGGATCCATTAACAGCTCATTTTTTTAAGCATCACACTTGTGGTTGAAAGCTTTAACCTTAGACTTCATTTTTCATCAGCTAAAAGAAGTGACATGAACACATGAACGACGGACAGTTTTCACTTGAACAAAAACAGAGTCTAAATAAACTTTACTTACAGTGGCGCTGATCACACTGCCGGGAACCCAAACACTTTCACCTTGTTTGCAGTGTCATTTGTGCACGTCTGTGTTTCTATATCTATTTATTGAAACTCCACTGAGACTGCCGTTGCTGGCCTGTGATGTTTACACTGCTCTGAAGCACTTCAACACATCCACGGTGCAACAAACAACACCAAACAGTGGGGGGGAGAAAAAAAAAAATCAATGACAATAATCAAACCTGTTGAAGAGCATTTTAATTTAGTCTAAAACAGAGGGGATTGTCTCCGAAACACAGTAAATACCTCAGAGGACAAATGCAGCCATTTAAATAATATAAAAGGAAAGCACTCATCCTCATTTGCACAATAATCCAAATTAATGCCACTGAGCTCCTGCAATTAGACTTTAGAAAACACGAAGAAATGGAAGTCAAAGATTTAAATGACCTGCAGGCAACAGGCTTGTTTCCTCCTTGGATGGAGTGCATGAAGAGAACAAACCGCACAGTCTGAGCTCAAAACACTCAAGACAAAGTTAAAAACAGCTCAGGTCATTTCCAGCTTTGCCATCAACTTACCTCCCACGGGTCCCGTCTGTCGTCTTATCAGAGGAGGGTTCTACTTTGGTTTGCTCATATCCAAACCACACCTACGCTACCAAGAGGCAAATCCCCACCTGGCAGAGAAGCTGGGAGCTGTGGCTCGACTGGGAGTCAAGAGAAGAAATGGAAATGAGAGAATCGGGAGGAAAGGAGTCACTCAGTCTTCCACTTTTACCCACTGCAACTGCCAGCTCTCCCCTCCCATCTCTACATCTCCCCTCCCAACCAGGATGGGCCTGTCAGCCCGTGGTGTGCCAGTAAGACATGTCGTCAGCAGCGGGTTAGTAAGGGTTAATTAAACGAGGATGACGACGCAGAACTGAGTCAAATCAAAGAGGAAGGTCTGTGCTGGAGAGCAGAATATGTCGTGTTTTTGGCGAAAGCCTCTGACTGGAAGTGATCTCATGAGGAATGTGTGAGATGCTGAGCAGTGACTGTCCACGCAGCCGTGCAGTGGGGCCTGTGTAGATACATTCATGAATCCTCTCTTTGATTCTTCAGCAAGAAAAAACTAGAGCTTATTTTTTTTCCACCTGTGAACCTCAATTCATTCCCAAAGGCTGCCCAGTGTCACAGCAAATGTTTTCTTTAGATTTGCTGTTCACTGATAATTCTAACCATTTAATTTCTTCTTTTTATTGCAATTTAAGATGATGGTAGAAATGTGCTTTATCAGGGATGCGTACATGCAAATTGGATCAGGGCTTTGTTGTGAAGGCGACTGATAAAGAGAAGCCAAGCAGTATTTACTCGAGATAAGAAATGTCCTGGATTATTATTTGAATGTGTACATTTAAAAAAACAAAAGTATAATTACAAGAAAAAGACAAACTAAACTATCAGACTTGTCACTGATTGAGGAATCCAATTCAACTCAATTAAAGGAAGGAGCAGGGTGACCTTGGAGGGATGGGCTGGAAATATGTCTGCTGCCAAGCAGTGAGACAGCAGGACAGCAGCAGTGCCCGGCCTGGCCGGCTAATGCGTCCAGACGTCCTACTGCAATGCAGTCAAAGACAACAACAAAGTCTTTAGCTGTTCAGCACCGTGGGGTCTGCAGCGGGCT